>LMYD01000720.1:0-47395 GCA_001630595.1 Pseudogymnoascus sp. BL308
GGGTTGGGAGGGATAGGGGGTGCGGGTGCGGGGGCGGCTGCAGGTTGGGGGAGGGGGATGGTGTCGTCGAGGAGGTCGGGGATAGGGGCTTTAGGTTTCGGCTGGGCTTGGGGGGTGGGGGGTTGTTGTTGCTGCTGCTGTTGCCAGGATTGGTGTTGTTGGGGGTATTGTGGTGGTGGTTGGGGTTGGTTTGGGGGTTGTTGATAGGGAGGTTGTGTTGGAGGCGCTCCGTATGGGGCGCCTTGGGGGGGTGGTGCTTGCCGAAGGTCGGACGACGGTGGGCTCTGATAGCGTTGTCCTGTATGAGATTGAGGCTGCGGAGGCAGTGGAGGAGCAGACTCGTAACGGAGATTACTTTGGCGCTGAGGTGCGCTGGAGTTATACGGGTCATGGTGAGGGACGGGTGGCTGAGCTTGCCGCGGATTGACGGATGGAGGAAGAGGCGGCAACGGTGGCCCTGAGTTGGCTGTTTGTGGAAGTTGAGGCTGGGCTTGAGGTCGCTGAGCGATAGGTTCGTGCTGTTTTGGAGGCGGTGGAGGAGGCTGGGGAGCACCAGTGTTTTGATGAGGGGCTGGAGATTTTGCTATACTTGGTGGGAGAGGTGGGACTGGTGGAGGTATTGACTGCGGTCGTGGCGAAACAACAGGAGTGGTCTGTGATTGTCGGGAGACCACAGGGGGCTCTTTCGCAAATACGTCTCGTAATATAGCGAGGAAGTCGAGTATGTTAGATTTCTGCGCCATATGGTCAGTTATACACAGGTATGAAAGCTGTTGCCTTAGAATGCCAAACTCACGTCGTGGAATTCTGCCCATCCAGCCAGGTATGGATGATAAACGCGCCCTTGCGGATCAACATGCTGACCAGCCCTCACCATCATCCCTTCTGCGGGAGAAACATACACCACAGGCTCAGCCCGTGGGTATTGGTGGGGTATCCATACTGTAACTGGGAATCGATAGGTCGTTCCTCGAAATGCGACGGGCAAAGTGCCTGATAGTTGAAGCAGGAGCTCGGATACGCCATTCTCATAAGCTAGAACCCGTTAACATTTGTCTTTAATAGTTAATGAATAGACTGCCTCACTATAAACTTCTGTCTTTGGACTTAAACTAGAGTAATGTGAAAGGGCTTGGGCCACGTCATGGTAGGTCCGGTTGACATCTTGGTATTCCTGTTATCGTCAGTGCCGACTACTAAGCAAGTTAAATAACTCCATACACTTGTAAGCACGCTGTATAGCCAGTTCAAGACGCGTTGCTGAACTGCAGCCATGATTCGTGAAGCTGTCCCAAGGTACGACAATCACTGGTCGATGGTTCAAGCTTTGGGCCTGATAGTGGCAGGAGTACTGATAACGGATCATTTATCGGACCGGTGCATCGGACTGGTGCATTTTCTGGGGAAGTTACAGCCGCAACTTTATCTACAACTAGCCTAACCCCAAAATAGTTACGCATACAATGGTGGGACATACGAGAGTCCCAACTGTCTATTTCCTTCAATCTCCAATTTCTGTAAATAGAGAGTATATGAGCTGGTCGGATGTATATATCCTAGCTCACGGATATGGATATCCTAGCGTGGCTTCTTATTTTCGGTTCGGATCGCCAGTATAGCCTTGGACCCGATTCGTGACGCGGGGAATGCCTCGGCATTGCCAAATCCCTGTTGAAATGTCCCCCCACATGGGCTGAGTAGGTCTGAACGTTGGACTCTTCTTATTCTATTTGAAGTGCCACATTTTTGCGAATTTCAATAGCCCTTGTTTAAGTTGCATATACAAGTCATTTGATTGAATTGATCCCAAAATCTTCTTGCTATCGCCACTGTACCACGTACAGCACCACCGAAGTCGACGACACCGCCGACAACGAGCAGCGGCGTCCTAAGATTACAATTGCAAAAAGAGGAACCGAGGGTAGTGAGCTATTATTATATATTATACCATGGCGTCTCCTGCAGACCCCTCGAGCGCCTCGAGGAGAGCCCAATCCATTGCCGGCCATCTTCAAGCACCACAGGCTACGAAGGCAACAGATTACAAGTTTGAGGGATGGCTGGGGTTAGACAAGACTGCGGCGGCAGGAAAGATGGTGTGGGGCGAATTCGAACCGAAGTCGTGGACGGAAGATGATGTTGATATCAAGGTCTCGCATTGCGGTATCTGCGGTTCTGATAACCACACACTCCGCAGTGGCTGGGGACCCTCGATTTACCCATGCTGCGTTGGCCACGAAATCGTTGGAGAGGCCGTTGCGGTGGGCAAAAATGCCAACCACATCAAAGTCGGAGATCGCGTGGGAGTTGGTGCTCAATCTGGCTCGTGTCTCAAACCCAGCTGTTATGAGTGTTCTAACGGGCTCGAGAGCTATTGCACAAGATTTGTAGGTACATACAATGGCAAGTACGCCGATGGCTCTAAGTCATATGGTGGATACTCCAAATATGTGCGCGCGCCCGCCCACTTCGCTGTCCAGATTCCAAAGGAGCTTGACTCGGCTGAAGCGGCTCCGATGCTCTGTGCAGGCGTTACCATGTGGTCTCCTCTCAGAAAAGCCGGCGCTGGCCCTGGAAAGACAGTTGGAATTGTTGGAATTGGAGGATTGGGTCATTTTGGCCTGTTGTGGGCAAAGGCACTTGGCTGTGACAAGGTTGTTGCCATTTCGCGCGGAAGCTCGAAAAAAGAGGACGCACTGAAGATGGGAGCCGATGAGTTTATCGCGACGCAAGAAGACCCAGACTGGGCAAAGAAGAACAGGCGCAAGCTGGACATCATTATATCCACGGTTTCCGACGCCAAGATGCCTCTGTCAAAATACCTCCAACTACTACGCACCAACGGACGATACATCCAAGTCGGTGCGCCAGAGGAAGCCATTCCTAGTTTCAGGATTGGAGCTTTGATTGCTAAGGCTGCTAAGATAGAAGGAAGCTCTATTGGTTCACCAGGAGAGCTTAAGGAGATGCTGGAGTTCGCTGCAAAGAAGAACATCCATCCATTCATCGAGAAGAAGGACATGAAAGATGCAAACCAAGCAATTGTTGATATGGAGGATGGAAAGGCAAGGTATAGATATGTGCTCTGCAACTAATGTTTGTGTGTATATCTATGGAATTTATAGAGAACGAAACTTATTCTTGTAACCTACAAATGGAAAGTTGGAGTTCATTCTGTCTATGGTTTTATTAGTGTGCCATGATGCTCTTGACACTCCTCTAAGTTTTATTTAATTAAGTCTTTCAGTAGAAGAGGGTGGAAATAACTGCAATTTAATTGATCTGTATAGATGAGAAAAGAATTGACAAGTAAGAGCCTTTGTCATAAAGTTTGGTCTATGGGAAGCTTCGAGTATAAATAAGCTACAGGTATCTATTTTGGCTTCCGTTGGCTTCCGTTTTACCCTAAAATTCCAGGCCACTGAAAAAGCGGATATCACGTGCGTTGCTGTCGTCGCGCGATCCAAATTTGGTTTCGCGCGCAACTCAGGTTGATCGCCGCAGGAGGCTCAAATAATTGACTTCAGCTAACACCTTGACGAGGAGGTGACCGTCAAGCACACACACATCTACCACAGACCTCGCTGTTGTCAGTCTGAACAAATCCACTGCACACTTTCAGATCGACACTTCTTTTCCGGGACAGCCGCAACTTGTGGCGAGGCGCGCAGAAGCGCTGAAAGTCAACCTCACACTCGACGACGACGCGCCACCTCCACCTCACCTCTATACATCGCCAACTTTCCTCTCAAGATGGATAACCTGGAGGACCAATACGATGATGATGCTTATGAATTTGAGGGAGAGGCCGAAGAGCCTACAATTACGGCTGAGGCGTGTTGGACTGTCATTTCTTCGTTCTTCGAGTCAAAGGGACTTGTCTCTCAACAGCTCGATTCCTTCGACGAGTTTGTTTCAACGTCCATGCAGGATCTGATCAATGAGAATTCGCAACTTACCTTGGACCAAAATAACCCTCCCCCAGTTAACGGCGAGCCGATACAACTTCGTCGCTATGAGATCAAGTTCAGGACGGTGTTTATTGCGGAACCCATGATGACCGAGGGTGATGGAACGACTGCGCGACTGTTTCCCCAAGAGGCGCGACTACGAAACCTTACATACTCGAGTGCGCTTTATATCCATCTCGACAAGAAGGTCTCGATTGCCGTTGAACGCCCTACTCCGCTCAACGAGCTCGATGATGACGAGCAAGCAGAATTGGCGGCTGGCGGAGACCATCCAACCAAGGTTGTGTGGGAAATCGAAGACCAGTCGATGTCTCAAGAAGAGGCGGCGAAACTACCAGCGAATGAGCGTCCAGTGACAGCAGAACCCTTCTTCATCGGAAAGCTTCCTATTATGCTCAAGTCTAAGTATTGCAACTTGAAAGATATGGACGACGAAGAGCTATACGGGTGGAACGAATGCCCATACGATCAAGGAGGATACTTTATCATCAACGGCAGTGAGAAGGTCTTGATCGCCCAAGAACGCAGTGCGGCAAATATCGTCCAAGTCTTCAAGAAGCCACCGCCGAGTCCTACGCCTTTTATTGCCGAAATAAGAAGCGCTCTGGAGAAAGGCTCAAGGCTTATTTCGTCTCTCACAATCAAGCTGCACTCCAAGGGTGATACTCAAAGAGGCAGCTTTGGACAAACGATTAAATCTACCCTGCCATATATCAAGTCCGATATTCCGATAGCAGTCGTGTTCCGTGCACTTGGTGTTGTATCTGATGAGGATATTCTCAACCATGTTTGCTATGATCGTAAGGATACTCAGATGCTGGAGATGATGAAGCCATGTATTGAAGAAGCTTTCGTCATTCAAGATCGCGAGGTTGCTCTTGATTTTATCGGCAAGCGTGGTCAGTCTCTGGGCGTACCCAGAGACAAGCGTATCAAACACGCCAGGGATATTATGCAAAAAGAGTTGCTACCCCACATTTCTCAGAAGGAGGGCAGTGAAACCAGGAAGGCATTCTTCCTCGGATACATGGTCCATAAGCTCCTTCAGTGCGCGTTAGGGCGTCGGGAAACCGACGATCGTGATCATTTCGGAAAGAAGAGACTGGATCTTGCTGGTCCCCTTCTGGCGAAGCTCTTCCGTAATTTGTTCCGCAAGCTGACCGGAGATCTTTACAAGTACATCCAACGCTGTGTTGAGAACAAGAAGGAATTTAACCCCGCGTTGGGTATCAAGGCTACCACCTTGACCAATGGTCTGAAATATTCTTTGGCCACAGGAAACTGGGGTGATCAGAAGAAGGCAGCAAGCTCGACGGCAGGTGTGTCCCAGGTGTTGAACAGATACACATTCGCATCCACCCTATCGCATTTGCGGAGAACAAACACCCCTATCGGTCGAGACGGAAAGATTGCCAAACCGCGTCAATTACACAATACTCATTGGGGGCTTGTCTGTCCCGCAGAGACACCCGAAGGACAAGCTTGTGGTTTGGTAAAGAACCTCGCACTTATGTGTTACGTTACTGTTGGCACACCTAGTGAGCCTATTATCGAGTTCATGATCCAAAGAAGTATGGAAGTCCTGGAGGAGTATGAACCTCTGAGATCGCCAAATGCAACAAAGGTCTTCGTGAACGGTGTTTGGGTCGGTGTCCACCGTGATCCTTCTCATCTGGTCGAAACGGTTCAGGATCTTCGTCGAAGCTCTTTGATTTCCCATGAAGTCTCGTTGATTCGTGATATTCGTGACCGAGAGTTCAAGATCTTCACGGATGCCGGGAGAGTTTGCCGACCTCTCTTCGTTGTCGATAACAAGACTGATAGCGAGAACAACGGTAGACTGGTCTTCAATGCCGAGCATATCAGGAGGCTTGAGGATGATCTGGCTTTGCCAAATAACATGGACCTCGAGGAGAAAGAGGAACGTGGCTACTATGGTTTCCAAGGCCTCATCAACGACGGTGTGGTTGAGTATCTAGATGCCGAAGAAGAAGAAACGGTTATGATTGTCATGACACCACAAGACCTCGAGGATGGGAGAAAGACTCGACAAGGATATACAGTAGCGACGGGGGCGGACGACTCTATCAACGCTAGAGTACAAACAAAGCCCAAGGCAACTTCAATGGTGTATACGCACTGTGAAATCCATCCGTCTATGATTCTGGGGATTTGCGCCAGCATTATTCCCTTCCCGGATCACAATCAGGTAAGCAAACATGTATTTTCATGGCTAAAACATCGAATGCTTAATATATTTAGTCTCCACGTAACACCTACCAGTCGGCTATGGGTAAACAGGCCATGGGAGTTTTCCTTACGAATTTCGATCAGCGTATGGACACCATGGCCAATATCCTCTACTACCCTCAAAAGCCGCTTGCCATTACTCGTTCTATGGAATACCTGAAGTTCCGTGAACTGCCTGCGGGTCAGAATGCCATTGTTGCCATTCTTTGCTACTCTGGTTATAACCAGGAAGATTCCGTTATTATGAACCAGAGCAGTATCGATCGTGGGCTTTTCCGCAGTTTGTTCTACAGAGCTTACCACGATCAAGAAAAGCGGATCGGTATGAATGTGGTTGAGCAGTTTGAGAAGCCCTTCCGTAGCGATACTCTCAAGCTCAAGCACGGAACTTACGACAAACTGGATGACGACGGAATTGTTGCTCCTGGTGTCAGAATCTCTGGAGAAGATATCATCATTGGGAAAACCGCGCCGCTTCCACCAGATGCAGAGGAACTTGGACAGCGTACCAAATCGCATACCAAGCGCGATGCATCGACTCCTCTTCGTAGCACGGAGAACGGTATTGTTGACCAGGTCTTGATCACCACCAACGCCGAAGGTCTCCGCTTCGTCAAGGTGCGCATGCGTACAACGAAGGTTCCTCAAATTGGTGATAAGTTCGCCTCTCGTCACGGACAGAAGGGAACAATTGGTATCACTTACCGCCAGGAGGATATGCCTTTCACTCGCGAGGGTATTGTGCCTGACCTGATCATTAACCCCCACGCCATTCCTTCCCGTATGACGATTGCTCATTTGATTGAGTGTCAGTTGTCAAAGGTTGCCTCGCTCATTGGCAAGGAGGGCGACGCCACCCCCTTCACCGATGTCACAGTTGACAGCGTTTCGTCGCGTCTTCGTGACATGGGTTACCAGTCCCGTGGCTTCGAGATTATGTACCACGGGCACACAGGCCGCAAGCTTGTTGCACAGGTGTTCTTGGGTCCCACATACTATCAGCGTCTGAGACATATGGTCGACGACAAGATCCACGCTAGAGCTAGAGGACCAACTCAAATTCTGACGAGGCAACCTGTGGAGGGTCGTGCTAGAGATGGTGGACTGCGTTTCGGAGAGATGGAACGTGATTGCATGATTTCCCACGGCGCAAGTGCGTTCTTGAAGGAGAGACTGTTCGAGGTGTCGGACGCGTTTAGAGTGCACGTTTGCGACATCTGTGGGCTTATGACACCAATCGCGTAAGTTTTCTCTGCTTCTTTGTGGACATATAACGGCTCATACTGACACAACTTTAGGAAACTGAACACCCAGTCTTTCGAGTGTAGGCCCTGCAGGAACAAGACAAAGATCTCGCAGGTGCACATTCCGTATGCGACGAAGCTGCTCTTCCAGGAGTTGGCTTCGATGAACATCGCCGCGAGAATGTTCACCAACAGGTCGGGAGTGAGCGTCCGGTAAACTTGAGGGAATCTCTACGCTACCACGACGAAAAGCAGGCATGTACGATGGGGGGGGAGACAAAAGAAAGACCAGCAGAGATGAGTGAGTGATGGCAGAGTTGGTACGGTGAGATGGTGGGGGTTCGGGTCTTTGCATAATATGGAGTTGGGTGCTTGGGTTTATTGCCCAGGAAAGTATAAAGAATGGTACACCACCGGAAACAGGTGCTGAGATGCAATTTTCCTGCATTTATCGTCATACAGCGAAAGCGAGTCGGCTGCGAAGGACAAGAAAAGGTGCTTCAGAGCAGATATAGTGCTGCCTTTTTGTAGAATAGTTCGGAATAATACAAGAGAGTTGTTTATTCGAGACAATACAGCTTATGGACCTGCAATAACGTACAAGTTCCTATTTGCGGCTATATGCCTATCTTTGAGATTCTTCTACTGGTTTGGTTTCCATATGTCACCCCCAACCTTGACGCCGCCCAATGCTTCACATTATATCCCAGAGTATCGTACATCCCCCACTGAACATATTTGCTGTTTGTACATGCATGTTTATACACAGGCTTCCTTGCGACTACCCGTCACTGCACTCTCCCAGCGAACCAAGATTCGTCACCGACCACCACCCACGTCTCCGGGCTTGGGCGGTTCAGGCGCACCTCCGCCGTCATGGACGGTTTGTACTTTCTTGTAGCTCTCCTCCAGAGCCTTCTGCATGTCGAAGTCAAGTTGCCGTTCCTTCTTGAGGCGCTGCTGCTCCATATCGCGGACGACGCCGGCGTGCATTGCCTGGGGCAGTTAGTTTGAGTTTGAGTAGTTGGAATGATGAGGCGTAGTGAATTGGACATATGCCCCCCAAAATTGGGAGCGAGGGAAGGTGAGCTGGAGCTTGGGGGGTGCGGGGAGGTGAGGAACTGTAACATACCGATTTCTCAGCCTTTTGCTGGAAATGCACGAAGAAGACCGTGCTGATCGCAAACAGCGACGTTCCCGCGAGGGTAAGCTTGCTTGCCCGTGACATTGTAACGATTATCCCAGGGTGTCGTGGAAGGCAATGGTTTGTAGAATTCGTGAAACTTTGTTGTCGAGGCCCATAAAGTGCAACCCTCCAAGTAGCGATTTGCAAAGGTGGAAAATGCCGAGCAGGGGTCCGCCGTAGTGGAGCTTCCGACGACGTACCTTAGGACCCAGCCCGCGATAACGACAGAGCTTCGAATGTCAACGCGTGATCCATATTGTACTACTTGAACACTCTACGATCCTGCAAATTCGCTGGTAGAGACTGCAAGATGGTGCGATGAACTGAACTCTGCTGGCTTGGTATGATGGCTAATGATGGGAATACAGTCGGCCCAGAACTCAGCTGGTATCCAGACGCTGTTGGATGTAGGCTGCCTGGTGAATCGAGAGCTTGGGGATGGAACTAATGTTATCTAGGCGGAGAGAGAAGCACAGAAGATCGTCCAGAGAGGTATGTGGTCTTGGAAGCTGATGCTGTTTGTGCTGAGCTAACGTTTCTACAGCGAGAGAGTGTATGTCGTTCAACTACGCCCACTACAGCGTGCAGACATCGTATAGACCAGCGAACTAATATGGATGTAGACCGCACAAAGCGCATAAAGGAGGCAAGGGACGAGGCAAAGAAGGAGATCGACACATATCGCAAGACCAAGGAGGCCGAGTTCAAGAAGTTCGAGTCTGAGGTACGTCTCAGACCCCAAGCCACTTATGGCTCCTATATAACGCACGGCGAATGGATCTATGCACGGATTACAGATCATCGAGAAGATACATTATGTCTCCAGGAATCGTACTGACTCGACCTTTAGCACACGAGCGGAAACAAGCAGGCCGAAGAGGATGCGAACAAGGAGGCTGAGGCTCAGGTGAAGGAGATCCAGAAGGCAGGAAAGACTGGGACGGATGAGGTGGTCAAGGCGCTGTTGAAGGGTGTTACGGATGTGCAGCCACAAGTGCCGCAGCGCGTTCAGGTGCCAGTATAGATGCAAGCTCTGGTGACAGCCATGGGAGTGTATTGAAGACTAGGCCTTTAGCCCGCGGCACGCTTCGGATGGACGCTTTGGGCTGGGGCTGCAAGGTTGAGGGAACGACATGTTTTGAGAGCGTTATTATAGATGTGGCTCGCTACAGAAGTTGGAGAGCTATCAATGAAGTGTTGCACTCTACGAGTTTAACGACTCCATCATCTCCAAAGCTACTTGGTTAAGGCTGATGGAGTTCAAACTTTGAGACCTCGAATTCATATCTATATTGATCCCAACCCCTGGAATAGCAAACGGCAACTGTGAGATGTATTCGAATTTTGCTGCGAACGGAGATAGCACTTCCCCTTTACCTTAATTTCTGAGAAACCGAGTTTAAAATGTCCAAAAGGTCATGGGTTATTGAAACACCCTTATTTTATTTATAGCTGCTGTGAACAGACTCGAGCAACAACGTGGTGGTTTGGAGGCTACTATGAGCCTCTGGGTGCCTGTCATGCACGGTCCCTAGACTTCTGGATCCTCGGACCTTCATCTACGTCACTGCCGAAAATGTCTAGCTCCACTTTCCAACCGCCACTTCACATGGCAGTCGCGATGGACTTCAATGGCATCGCAACTTCCTTCCCAATGTGCAGATTTATAGAACGATGACAGTACTAGCTCGCCATCTCAGCTCAAGATGGCTCCCACGCAATGCGCCAATATCCGCATGCCGGCCAGGCGCATATGCTCCATTCGAACATTACTTGCGACGGGAGATACACGGCTTTCATAGGACCCCTCAACTTCGGGAAAAGGCCGAAAGCCCGAGCAGCGATCCCAAGATAAATGATTTGGAGAGGGCCATTGAAGATGATTTTGCGACTATTAGAGAAAAATACGGTAGGTTTACTCTCAATTCTCAACTACAAGCAAGTGGACATTGTTAACGAAGGCCGCAGCTACGCCGAAATACCCAATCGTGCTTGCCCATGGCCTGATGGGCTTCGACAAGCTCAAATTTGCCGGCGACTTCATTCCCGGTGTCGAATACTGGCGCGGAATTGTAGAAGCTCTCGAAGCAAATGGAGTCGAGGTTATCACCGCATCGGTCCCCCCATCTGCCAGCATCGAGGAGCGCGCTCTCAAGCTGGGCCAGGATATTGCGCAGAAGGCAAATGGGAGGAGTGTCAATATTGTTGCTCATAGCATGGGAGGTCTGGATGCGCGGTATATGATCTCGCGACTCAAGCCCGAGAATGTCGAGGTATTGTCCCTGACAACCGTTGCGACACCTCATCGCGGGTCTGCCTTTGCGGATTTCATGTTCGACGAGATTGGCCCGAAGAATCTACCGACGCTGTACAAGATGTTCGAGGGGGTGGGGCTGGGAACGGGGGCATTCAGCCAACTAACTACAAAGTTCATGATCGAGGAGTTCAACCCGAAGACGCCTGATAAACCTGGCGTCCAGTACTTCTCTTACGGCGCGGACGTGCAGCCGAGTTTCTGGAGCGCGTTTAAGCAACCGCATAAAGTTGTGGAGAAGCTGGAGGGTCCGAACGATGGGCTGGTGAGTGTGGGGAGCAGCAAATGGGGCACGTATAAGGGGACGTTGGTGGATGTCAGCCACCTGGATCTCATCAATTGGAGCGCGATCCGGGTGTTCATGAGTAAGATCAACGGCGGGAAGAGGAGGTTCAACGCCATAGCGTTCTATCTTGACATTGCCGATATGCTGGCCAAGGAAGGGCTGTAATGCGCGACAGTGGCCTGAAACTTTGTCACGTTTTTACGCGTGGCAAGGCAGATTATTAGGATTTGGGATTTGAAGTACCGCTTTGGGTCAGCAGCGGCGCATGTCGCCCACTGCAGTATAGCGGTACACTGCGGCATCTCGATGGGGTGGAAGCATAGAGGCCCAGCCCAGGCCTCTCTCCTGTACAGTACCATACGCATAATGAGGCGCAGTTTGGATTAGAAATAGATACCCAGGCACAAAGCCAACCAAGCGCTCCCTTAATCTCCCTATCACAAAAGCTTGTTGGGAGGCTCCATCTGCATCTTGATACGTTGATACGTTTGTTCTCGTCTGGTCTCGTATTGGGGCGCCATATGCTACTCGTCATCTGTGGCTGAGCAACCGTTTCAGTGACAACGACGCGGCCTTACGGCTGGTGGTTATGCTTATGCCTCAAAACGGGTCTGATTCCGCGCGTAGGCACCCCGGCCTAACGTTAATGCTGCGCCGAGCCACTAGCAGTCGTAACTTTCCGGTGGAAGCTTCCCTGTCGGTATGACGACGGTCGCCTCGGGGTTCGTATACTGCTTTCGGACCCGGCGGGGAGACTGAGCATCGAATTATTTTCAGCCTTCACACAAAACGCAATTGTGTCTTTCTCGCGCTATATCCTCTTCGTACTCCTCCTGCCGATATCCTGAGTTTGTCGCATTTGTAAATATTCGCAATTGATTCACTGTTCCGAGACTCTTATCCAGTGACTCTTATCCAGTACCGCGGTGAGGGCGCATTTGTCGCCGTCGGTAACGTCGAATTCTAGCGAGGCTGACGCCGAAGTTTGGCTCTTCAGTAACTGGGGGCTTTTACGCCGACGGTAGCTACTGCCATTTGAATCACCAATTTTAACTGTAAGCTATAGAACAAGCCCCTCAAATTCCTCAAATGCTACCATCACCCCGCTGACAATGTCGCTAGCTCTAAGCATTGGTTCCTTTCGCCGTGGTGCTCCAATCATGTCCGTCCGAGTTCACTTGGACAATCCCCATGCATTCTACACAAATCTCGACTTCATAAGCGGCAAGATCGTGCTGAACCTCCTTACCGATGAGACCATATCCGCCATCGTGGTGAAGCTGGAGGGGGAGAGCAGGACAGTTCTAATCAAGCCACCCATGCCGCACGAGCAAAGGCGGCGCGATGATAGGAGTAGGATAGCTATGGAGAATCACAAGATCTTGTACAGACTGCAAACTGTGTTCCCCTCTGTGGCCAGCACAACCCCCACCGCCAAGGCGTCGTTTACTCTTGGGGCTGGACAGCACGAGTACCCGTTTAGGTTTAAGATTCCGTACGGATTACCCCTCCCGTGATTGAAATGGCCCACGCGCTGACATATCACACAGGTTTAATACTATGTGCGGCGACAAGAATATGCAAGCCATTGGCGTTGGGTTGGGTGGCCGCCTCGGGCTTATGGAAATGCCGATGCTACAGTCGCATATCAGAAAACCATTACCCCCCTCCCTAGGTGGCTTCCCAGGCGAGGCAGAGATAAGATACTTCGTCAAAGTCACAGTTCAGCGGCCGTCGATATGGAAAGAAAACAGGAGGAACGAGGTCGGGTTTAAGTTCATGCCCATCGAACCTCCACGACCTCCCTCCTCAAATGCAGAAGCGTTTGCACGGCGACCATATGCTTTCCAAGCTTCCTCGGTGTCGAATGGTAAGAAACGGGGCATGTTTGCGCGCCAACCAACCGCTTTGTCGCCAGTTGCTCCGTCTGTCTTGGTCGACGCACGACTCCCCAGCCCATCGATCTTGGTATGCAGGAAACCAGTACCCTTGCGCATCATCGTCAAGAAGCAGAATGATAGCCCCGAATACACGTTTTTGGTTGGGTTGAATATCGATCTTATTGCCAAGACAGAGGTTAGAGCACAAGATGTGATGCGAGAAGAGATAAGCACTTTCCCGATTGTCAACCTCCAGGGCCTCTCCATTGCCATTGGCAGCCCGAGCGATGCAGTTGGGACCGAGACGACGCTTAACGATAATTTGTGGGATCGCGTGCAGCTTCCGCCGACTGTTACGCCCTCGTTTCACATCTGCAATTTGACGCGTACATATGAGCTTCAAGTACGTGTTGTACTAAGCTATGGATATCCGGGCGAAATTCAGGTACGAACCCCCCTTCAATATCAGTCACCCAGCATGCCCATGCTGGAGCAAACTGAGATAGCCCATACTAACACCCACACAGCCGCAAAAGCAAATAATCCCCCTCCGCTTCCCAGTCGACGTCTACTCCGGCGTCACCCCCTCACCCGCCCTCCTCAACGCCCTAGCAAACCGCACCGCCAACGCATCCGCATCCGCATCCGCATCCGCATCCGCATCTGCCTCTGCCTCCACCCCCCACGAAGCGCCCGCCATGCCTCCTCGGCCAAGTGGCACCCCAGCTGCCCCGCCAATCGACCCGCTCTATCCACCACAAATGGGTACCGCAAACGCGGAGCTAATGGGTGAGGCGCCGCCGAGCTACGAGGACGCCATGGCCGATGATATTGGCCCGCTCGATGGGAGGAGAGAGTATAGCGGGGTGTCGAATGAGGATTCGCCCAGTGAGGTTGGGGGAGAGAAGGGAGGGAAAGGTGCAGTGCCGGGGTACTCGGCGCAAGAGGGTGGTGGGGCGAGTGGGAGTGGGACTGGACGTGGGGGGTTTGTTGCGTGAGAGGCTTGGCTGCTTCGAACGAGGTAGTAATGGGAGAAGGGAAACGATTGCATTGCTCGGTGTTTGGAGATGGGAAGATATCAGTTGGGTGGCGTTTTTGTGGGTTTTCATGTCTACCCGATTTACATCTTGAGTGGACTGGGCACACGGGTATGGGAGGCCGGCCTAGATGTGCCGGATAGATAATAATTAGACATCATACATCATCGTCTCAACGGTTAAATTTGTTGGCTACTTAACCGTGCTGTGAAAGGAGTTTGGTCACGTCTGCCATTGGAAGATAGATGAAGTCAGACGGCCAGATCAGAGGTAATTATCTCATAATTACTACGGGAGGTGCGATGATAGCAGCTTTACCTATGTAGCTGCATCCGAGCTTCCTCTCACATTAACTAAACAGTGCCATAGCATCCATACCCCATATGTGCAAATGGAATCCAACCCGCAATATCACCAATGCTCCATGCTGCCCATAACTCCCATACTATACAAACAATCGCTCCAAACCCAGCCAATACACATCCAGATCCAGGTCCTACTATACATACACACCACTAAGCCCCAATCGTCACCCTCCTCCTCCTCTGACTCCTCGTCCGCGTCTGCGACCCCGACGCCTGAGAATTAGGCGTACTACCGCCCGTCCGCCGCCTCAACTTGCGCTTCCGCACCCACCCGGGCCCACGCGGCATAGCAGGATCATACTCGCTATCGTCATCGTCATCGCCGTTCTGTGCATTTGCTCCAATGTCGTTATCGCTCGAGAGAGTGAGGTCGACTTGCTGCGAGCCGGAGGGGATGACAAAGGGGCTGCTGTTGGGTGGAAGTTTCTGTCTTGGTAGATCGGGGCTTTGGCGGCGACCCCTTGCTGGGGTAGCATTTGCCTCATTTGCTTGGCGATCTACGTTCTCCACGAGCTGTGACGCTGATAGATCTGCTGACTTTGCTCTGGGGGTCATGCCGCCAGAATTCTGGTCAGGGTCACTCCGTGCGTCCAACTCGGCGTCGAGCTTCGCCATTGCATCGTCGTACGATTTGTTGCCCTCTAGAGAGGCAGAGGTTGGGGCTACGAGAGGTTGTGAATTGTCTTGTTTTGCAGCCAAGGAGCTGCGTGCGGTGGAGAACATCTCGTCGAGGCTGGGAAAGTCCAACAGAGAGGAATCGCGCGAGTGTTCCGAAGGAGGCGGCGGGGCCTGGGGCGCGGCTGCTGCATTGTTCGGCTGTAGAGACGGAAGTTGAGACTCGTTTGCTGGAGTTTCCGCATGCGCAGAACCTAAGGAAAAGCCGTCCTGACTGAGCGGAAATGAATTGGAGTCGCCAAAGCGGTCCAGTGTTGATTCGCCAGGCGTGGGGAAATCAGGTTGTCGTTGGCCCTGGTCTGAGGTTTGGCTGGCTAGCGGTGAGGGAATTGAGAGCTTGGGATAGAAATTAGATTGGGTGGGCGTAGAGTTGTTCTCATCTTCAACGTGGGATAGTTGCGACGACGCCCCTGGGGTTGTCGCTTCGTTCAAAGATACATTCATAGACTGGGCGAGGCGCTTGAGCTCATCATTATCACCTGGGGTGTCGGGAAGTTGAGGCCTATTCTTGAGGACGGAAGATGGAATATCTGATCGAAATCCAGCTTCCTTCATAAGAACAGATATCTCCTGTCGAGACTCCTCGGTGATCGACACGTCGACCATCTCATCATCTACCTGGGCCGAAGGTTGGATAGCTGGAAGTTGCTCTGACGGAAGGCGTGGCGGAGAGTTGTCCTCAGTTTGTACCTGGTATTGATCCTGCACAGAAATCCTATCCTCATCAGCAACTTGCGGGGTTTCAATGGATTCCTTTGGTGCATCATGTTGTTCATGGGCCAGGGTGGTAGACTCGTCGGTGCTGGTAGTTACCTTATCAGATACCGCCTCTGGAAGGCCATCTATCGTCAGATTCTCGGGCTCGGCCTGCACCAGTTTAGGTTCCATGAACTCTGCGAATCCCAAAGCTCTGAAGCCATCATCCAGGTCCTCTTCCTCCTCCTCGTTTTCTACGGGCATGTCGAACTTGCCGTAAATTCTCTCACCGGTTTCTTGGTTGTAGTATCGCTCTGGGTATTCGCGGTCTCGAATTGCCAGGGTCAGTTCGACCTCGTTCTTGTCAGAAACGATATTGACAACACCAGTTCGGTATTCTGAAATAACTGGCTGCCAGCTTGTAGCCTCGGACATGATAAGCTGCTTGAAGGCAACTACCATCCCTGGCTTCATATCCTTCGGGTCAATATCTGCAAGGCTCGAAGTATCGGCAGGAAGGCTTGGCAAGTCATTTTCGCCATCAACTCCCTGTGAATCCTCCATAACCTGATCGTAGGCCTGGCTGTCTTCACCATTGTATTGATCAACGTCGCCGGAGTTTTGTCCCTCTTCCGAATATTCGTTATAATCATCGTACTCGGTAGGGCCGTTGGTATCATGATTCCGCTTTTGCTTCTTCGCTGAGGCTTGCTCTTCTTCATAATACTCTGACTGATTCCTCTGGTTTTTCTTACCCTTACCACCGCGCTTGCCTTTCCGGTGGACGTACTGCTGCTGAGGATCCCACCGTTGCACAAAAGGGAAAGGTGGTTCGCTCAATTCAATACCTTCCTGGCAGCATTCTACGGCTCTGAGGGTTATTTTCTCTCTCCAGGTATCCATATCTTCATCCTCTGCTGCAGTTTCTGCTACCTCGGATTCAGGCTCCTTGACCTTTCTAACATCTTTCATAAGCTTATTGCGGATGTTTTCTTCGTCAGCCTTCGTCTTGGGGTTCTTGATGCCCAAGGCGCCAAAAAGTAGCCTTCGACCAGCGTCCATATCGACCTTCGACTTCTTTTTCCCAGAAGCAGACGAAGCAACGTCTTTTTCTGTCGAAGTGGGTACAGAGGATGACTGGTCAGCAGAATGGCTAGCTGTCCCATTTGGTTTTTTAGCCGCCGCCGTTCCATTCGACAAAGTAGCTCCAACATCAACTCCACCTGAAGACAGAGAAGCGAGCAGTTCTTGTCTGCGAGCTTCAAACTCTGCGTCTTTATTGGCCTTTTTGGAAGTCTTCCCCTTGGAAGTCTTTGCAAGTAGGCCCATTGCTTCCTCTTCCTCAATCTGAGCTCTAGCAACGGCCAATGCTTCAGCAGCGACTTCAGGGGTTGTGTTGCTATCAATATCCAGCTTTCCAAATTCAGCAAGGGTTACACCTGCTGGTAGTACTCCCTTTTCTTTGAAGCGTTGTAAGATATTTCCCGATCGGCGGCGCTGATTTCGCGCCTTTGTGGAGTTTCGTCCTTCGCCAGGGGGAACAGTTTTCGCAGTATCCCTTTGAGTAGAGTTTGCCGTAGGTTTGGATGCAGTTGGCGCTTTTGGCTCTACCGGTGCCTTGCTCGATGCTTCCTCTGGTTCAGAATCGGAATCAGAGTCGGAATCCGAACCCGAATCCGAGTCAGAGTCAGAATCAGAACCAGAGCTGCTTTCGGACTCAGATTCGGAGCTGCTAGAGTCATCGCTTCCAGACGAAGAAGTTAAGTCTTCAGCGGCTTCAGTTGTCGGCACTGCAGGCGCTTCTGAGTCTTCCATTTCGGCGTCGCTGTCACCGTCGCTGGAATCAGAGCTGGAACCGGAACCGCTCTCGCTATCGCCTGCAACGTCGAAATCCTCATCATCCTCATCATCGCTATCGTCGTCAAGTGGTATGGCATCTGGGTCGTGAACAAGAACCGTGTCTTCCACAAACCTGACACTCTTACTGCTGCTCGGAGAATCAGACCTCCTCAGCACCGAGTGGCGGCTTGGCGGGAGTGGGATATTAGTTGCTTGGGCTAAGTTGATTTTGGCAGTATCAGAAAGACCTTTCCCAATATTGATTGATCCTGGAGGCAGACCATGGCTGTCGTAATAACCTGCCATGCCATCATCCTCATCCCCGTCGGAACCCTCTTCCTCGTCGTCTTCGTCGTTTGCTTCGTCGATTTGATCCTGATCTTCCGCAATCAAGTCCGTCTCTTGCTCCACGGCCTCAACTGATCTCGAGCGACCTCGTGACGAGCTAGGTGCCTTAGTAGTTTCGCTCGGAGATCTCATCCTGGAACGCACAGCAGTCTTCGACCTCCCAGGCTTGAAACCCTTTGACAGAGTGTCGTAAGCCGCACCTACGTCCATATCGCAGTTTTGCAGTACTTGGTGGCATATTGATGGAGGAGCATCTGGGAAAGCTTCCTGGAGCTGTATGATGTTATGGGTCTTGGGGTCAAGCTTGTCGCCCGTCTGAACACCATCTCTCTTGGAGCGGTGTTCGTTCTCCTTGTCTGAAGCCCCATCGTCCTCGGATTCTGCATTGAGAGCTTCAAGCTCCCCCTCCAGTTCGCCTTCATCCACAGACAAATCCTCATCCATATCCTCATCAGCAGATTCGAAATCGCCATCATCCTCAGACTCGTCCTCGTCGTCGTTGTCGAAATCGGCTCTGATAACAAGCTGCTGGTTTCCACCATCATCGATTTCTTGCCCCGGTCCTTCAATCCTGAGAAAGCTCTCTTCAGAGTCTTCATCCTCCAGGTCATTCTCGACTGTCTCCGTGTATGTAACCCTCCGCCTCTTTCTTGGGTTGATCGTGACCGCGGGCCTACTCTCAATCATTCTTCTCCTTGGCCTTCCAAATACTGCGCCGTCGAAGAGGTGTATGCCATCGGAAGTAATCTGGTATCTCCCCGAAGCTCGCCTCTGCTTAATATCATCACCGAGAAGTGGCCGTATACTATGGTGGAAAGTCAGTATGTTATTTCCACAGGCGCATCTGAAATAAACTTACATAACCTCGTCATCCTCATGCAGAATGCTCTTCACATCCTGAAAATGCAAACACTCATAATTCGTCTCCTTCCCTCGAACCTCGACCGCATAGTCCTCTAGCCCCCACTCCCCCTCCGACTCGAGAGGTATGATTTCATTAACCTGCTCCAGCAGCTGCGAGACAATCACTCTGGCCGAGTCATCCACCGGCCACACGATCGCCGCATCTGGCAAATCATGCCGCTTCACAACTAGTCGGAGCCGCATGTTTGGAGGTTGCGTTGCAGAGGTTTGTCTCGGAGGCAACCTTGACCTCTTAGAAACTTTTGGCGGCAGAAATCTGGGGTAGGTTCGACGTGACGCGCTTTCGCGAATTTTAGCGT
This sequence comes from Pseudogymnoascus sp. BL308, assembly GCA_001630595.1. Lineage (NCBI taxonomy): Eukaryota > Fungi > Ascomycota > Leotiomycetes > Thelebolales > Thelebolaceae > Pseudogymnoascus > Pseudogymnoascus sp. BL308. The sequence goes on from LMYD01000720.1 coordinate 19,315, forward strand.
TATCAAACGGTATTTTAGCAGCGATAAGCAGGGGTTGCTACGCTGCAGGATGGTCCCTGGAGAACGCCGCCTAGCAGCAAAATAAAAGTTCCAAGACACCAGTTCACTAACGGCAAGCTCTATTGGCTTTAAGGCTGCCATGCAAAATGTAATTTTATGATCATAAGGCTTTTCATTATTAAACTCAGTACTCCTTGTTACGCTTCCTACTGCCCTCTTCTTCAGTTGGCTCAGCAGGTACACCCAAACTCGTTGCGCCCAGAGCCCTCGATCCGCCCAACCTTCTCCCGATCAAGCTCTTATCAGTACTCCTCGAGGCATTCTCCTCTTCCAAAAGCTCGTTCTCCTCTTTATCCTCCAGCATCGTCCCCTCTATGCTGAGGAACCCCCTTTCCCTGTCGTGAGACGACTCGATATCCTTGACCCGGAACTTGACAATTCCCTCAATCTTGGTTCCTGCCCCATCGACGTAGTATCCAACACCGTCCTCGGCGTATCCTTCCCCCTCCTGGTCCTCAGCGCCAACCCACCTCCAGTCCTTGGGCAGTCTTTGCCTTTCGATGCTGGCGTTGAAGAGGTTCCAGCAGACTATGCCAAGGTGGCCCTCATTCTGCAGGTTGACGTACCCCTCCAGCCATCCTCCTCTAGTCGGCTTGAACAGCATGAACTCCGCTGTAACCCACGTCCAACTGACGGCGTACTCGTCGGTGCTCTTCATCATGACATGCGGTCCGTCATTCTGGAATGGCGCTTCGGAAAGGCGAGGATTGCTGTAAGAGAGGACGACACCGTGGAANACACCGTGGAAAGGTGGGTAGTAGGTGAGTATTAACGGCGAAAGGTGCTCGGCGCAGATGCCCTCGACCGGCGTCCTCTGGGAGATCGGGGCCAATGGCAGATATAAGGACGAAGTTTGAACGTGAAACGGCGACTCTTTTGGGGACTCTGAGGTTTGCGCCTGGGCAGGTGCAGCAGCCTTCTCCTCGACGATTATATCCTCGACACCCGCTGACTTGTCGTGCCTATGCTTTTTCGACTTGTGCTTGTGCCCATCCTCCTCCTGCGTGCGCTTCCGCTTCTTTTCCTTGCCATCCTTGCTCTTGTGCTTCCTGTCTGACTTGTCCTTCGCCGGTGACGATATTAGAGACGGCATTGTGGTGGTTGTGTTTGGGTTCTCGGATTTCCCAAGTCTCCAATCTGCTATCTTTATCGGGGTTCCTCAAAAAATGCAGATGCCAAAAATTGTTGCGGCCGCTAGCGTGGATGCCAAGGATAATTAAGGCAGGCTGGCCCGGTGCCGAAGTTGACACGGTGGATCCGAACAAAAGACACCGACGTCCGTGAGACTCGAGCCTCTTTGTTGTAACTTTGAGAAATATCACCCAGGGGAACTCGAGTAGCATTTCCCCGCCACCAGCCTCGGATTCTTTGATATCGCGGCCTCATGATTTCGCGACGATAATACTATGTCAGCTCAACTCCTGTCCCTCGCGGGATGGGCATTCTTGCCAAATGTATAACCCCCCCATCGGGTCTGAAACCAACATTATTCTAACAAAGACAACAGCTCGTTACCAACGGCATACAATCAGTATGGTACGGCATCACCATCCGCGCCGGTGACCCCAAACCCCAACCCCGATCACCCCTCCACACCAAGCATCGCCAACGCATCCACATCGCGGTGATAACCACCTACCTCCTCTACACCATCTACGAAGCACACTACACCATCCGCCAGGCCTCCGACTACTACCAAGACCTGGGCATCCCCCACAACGCCAGCGACCGCGAAATCAAATCCCGTTTCCGCCGCCTCGCCGCGCTCTACCACCCCGACAAAGTCGCCCAGACCGCAACCTCGACGGACTTCTTCAGACACCTCAAGACCGCACAAGACACCCTCCTCAACCCCTCCGCGCGCTTCGCCTACGACCGCTTCGGCCCCTCCATCGCGGGCTGGGCAAACAGCTCCTCGATCCGCGACTACCTCACCATCGGCGCCGTGCAGATCCTCCAATACTACGGTGCCGGCGCCGTCATCATGTACGTCCTCGGCCTGACGGGCCACCTCCAATTCGGCGTCTACTGGCGCTGGCTGGGCCTCCTCACCCTCGCCGTCCTCGAAGCCCACATCGCCTCGCGCCCATACGCCCCGCGCTTCGCCTCACACCTCCTCAACCCCCTCCTCACGAACCTCGCCTCCCAACCCCCCTACCTCCCCTTCCAGCTCATCGCCATCCTGCGCAAGTGCGCCGTAACCCTCTTCATCGCGTTATCGCAGCTCGGACCGCTGTTATCGCCGCAGACGGCGGCGAAGAGCGGGTCGGAGGAGGAGCAGCTGCAGAGGCAGGTAGAGCGGCTGGCGCAGTTGGCGGGGGCGACAGATGTGGAGGCGTCGAGGCTGATGGCGATGGAGATGGCGCCGTTTGTGGGCGATGCGGAGGCGATTAGGGAGGTGCAGAAGAAGACGAGCGAGTGGTTGGTTAGTAATACTATTAGATCGGATCCGGAGGTTAGGGATGCGCTGGGGAATGTGCTGAAGAGGAGGAGGACGGATGCGCCGGCGGGGGCTAGGGGGAATAGATAGAGGGTTGTGTATTATTAAGGGTATTAGAGTGTTAGAGCTACGGCCACTAATGAAATAGAGTTTTAAGGGCGCAAGTGTGGTTGCTGGCGTGAGGTTATTCTGTCTAGATGAGAATGCTCGCCCCACAGTCACTGGTCCCATTCATCACCCTCCCCTATGCTCCTTCCTTCCTTCTTCTCTTCCTTCGCCCCTTCCTCATTCCAAAAACTTCATCCGCACCTTCCATCACATCAGACATCCAAGCGCACCTTCCTTACATCAGACATCCAAATGCACCTTCCTTACATCGGATATCCAAACGCACCTTCCTTCACAACAGACATCCAAACGCACCTTCCACCACATCAGACTCTCAAACCCACACTACAAGGCACAGTGCCTACACCTTGACCATGTCCGCACAAACACCCACCACCAAAAAACCCACCCCAACCACCCGTTGCCCCTTTACCATCCCTATCTGCACCGTCACTAAGCTTAGGACCACTTGCCAAAACGACCATAGCCCCAAAGCCCGCCAAACAGCCAAAACCCGACAAGCAGCCACCCAAGTCCTCCAAACACGCGCCTACCTCGCTCGAACATGGGAAGAGTCTTTGAAACGTTATACTGGCAATGATGGGTCTGATAATAGTGTTAGTAGTGTTAGAACCGATCCGTATGAAGCGAAGAGGGAGAGGGAGAATATGGAGGCGAGACAGAGGAGGTAGAGGAGGGAGAGGAGGAGGGGGAGGTTTGAGGAGACGATGGGGAGGAAGTGGGGGAGTTGGAGGGGTGGTGAGGGGGATGTTGGAGAGGTTGGAGATTTGAGAAAGGGGGAGGGAGGGGGGAAGGCGGAGAGGTGTTGGTGGTTTGAATTGGTGGTGATGGAGTCCCGGGAAGTTGTTTGTTTGCAGGTTGATTGATTCTGAGGGGTTGTAATGTTAGTAATTGGGTTCAAATCAAGTACATTCGGACTCAATGGCAATAATTCATTCCCAAAGATGCCATCCGAGTCGGTAATGCCGGTGCTCACGGATCAACATCATACTCTGACCTGTGATGTCTGTAATCCTCTCCGGTATCAAAGCACGCACCCACATGAAATCACACCCCAACGCTATCACACTCCCGCATCATATCACACCATAAAGGGCATCGATATCGTCGTCGTCGAGGACAGCCTTCCATTGAACAGGGTAACCCGTTGTATTCCTATTGTTACACAGCTCCCTCCCCGCGCTTTCTGTGGGCGCACATAGACTCATACATCCCAACATAACATATCGTACACCCTATTCGAAGTTGCGTTCGCTCCTTCCGTTTTCCTCGCCATGGTGACGATGGCCATCGTTCCTTCCCTTGCCATAGTTGTCCACCGCTCTTTCCGCCTCCTCCGTCCCATGCATAGCGTTACACAATCTTACAGCCTATAAACACCTGATCAGCACACCATCCATCACAATCACTATCTCCCCATGCCATGCAATGCACGCCCGAGATAAGAAGGGAAACTCACGCCGGCAGCAACATATCACTGAACTCGCTCGCGAAGAAGGCGACGGCAACCTGCAACACACACAAGTCAGTCTCCTGCATCCCAACCATCCAATCGAACCACCCAGGGTCATGGCGCTCTTACTCCGAAAACAGCAATACTCCGAACCACACTCGCGTTCTCCGACGAAGTCACCGCCTCGTAGGCCTGGCCGAGATATCCCCTTTGCGCTCCTCCAACGCGGCGGCCACCACCAGCGCGCTCAACGACAACTCTCTGCGTCTTGGGAGGCATGATGTGCGTGTTTTGTGTGTAGTGTGTGTGGAGAAGATGGCGTAGGCGTTATGCACTTGGAGCGAGCTGAAAGCTGAAGGGGTGATCTGGAGTCTTGGTGATGACGGTGTAGCTTTCGTGACTTTCCACTGTCGGTTGACCACGAAATTTTGGGCGAGGAACACTTCCGGCCTGGGGCTAGGTGGGACTAACTGGATTGGGAAGGAACGTGACCTGGAATTGGCCGGGGAGGACGGGAAGGTCGGGGGGGGGTGGAAGAAAGGTAGGGCCGCGGAATTGGGGGGGCGATCGGCTAGAATCGGGTGGCGTGGGTTGAGTGGTTAGTGGCTAGCTGGACTTTCTGCAGTACACTCTATAGGGAGTTATAGGGAGGAAAAGGTAGGGAAATGGAGTCACGTGGGCGTCTGCTGCGAGTCTACTGTGAGTCTACTGCTAGTCTTAGCGAAGTCACTCCAGGGATCATACATGAGGGTTAACTGGGTTGCCACGCGCTACGAATCGTTGAGGAGATACACGAAGATGTCCTACAGGTACAGGTAGAGGTACATACCACACACTGAACCCCTCCCGACATCGCAGCCAGTTTCACTCTGCAGCAATGTACTCCATGTACTCTTCGGGATTTGGCGGGGTTCTTTTTAACTTCATATTTCTGATTACTACTACTGCTACTACTAATCGCCGGTTACCCCAGACCGGAGATCACGCACTATAAACGCTATATACAAGTGCATCCTCACCTCCGAATATTACTACAACCTCACCTCTATCCATTCCATCCGTCCGTCCTTCACTGCCTACTCTACCAATACCTCGCCGTTGATCCCCCCCCTCAACAACGCACACATCCCGCCATTGCCTCATACCAATCCCGAGTGTTCCATTGAAACGCCTCAAAAACACCCCCCGCCGTTAATGAGAACCTTTCAACCCTAATCACCAACGGCTGAGGAGTATACGGACTTGATCTGAATACTCCTTGCGTCTGGAATACACCCCATCCCACGAAACCACCCACGAAACTTCACAACAACACACGTTCTACGACCAACAACCACCACCCAGCACAAGACCAATCCCAATCACGGTCATGCTTCCTCCCGTCCCCGCCCTCAGCGATTACGGAATCTCGCCCGAAAATGGCTTCTTACCTGATCGTCTGCCGCTGCAGCACCTGCCCGACCCCTACTATAACAAGTGGGAGTCCATCGTGGCCAACCTGCAGGCTCTCCTCCTGAGCAAGCGCCTCCGCGGCATCATTCACGATCTCCCTGTCCTCACAACCACCGGTCTGGAAGATGAATCCGAGTGGCAGAGGGCATACATGATGCTGGCCTTCATGGCACATGGCTATATCTGGGGTGGTGAAACACCTTCAGAGGTACGTCAACGTCTACCCTCCAACTACTGATGGACAGTCCAAACTAACACTCTCCCAGCGAGTCCCGCCATCGATCTCCATCCCGCTCCTGGCAGTGGCCGAGCACCTCGATATCCCCCCCGTGGCTACCTACGCCGCCGTGGTCCTCTGGAACTTCAAGCCACTCTTCAACAGCGAGCCAATCGAGAACCTCGAGAACCTCTCCACCCTCCTCACTTTCACCGGTTCCCTCGACGAGTCCTGGTTCTACCTCACCTCCGTTGCCATCGAAGCCCGCGGCGGCCCCATCGTCCCCCTCATGATCTCCGCCATATCCGCCGCCCGCGAAAACGATGCCGACTACGTGACCGCCTGCCTTCACTCTTTTGCCTCGCGCCTCGACGACCTCAGCGTCCTCCTGGTGCGCATGCACGAGAACTGCGACCCGCACGTCTTCTACCACCACATCCGCCCTTTCCTCGCCGGCTCGCAGAACATGGCCGAAGCTGGGCTCCCAAACGGCGTCATTTACGACACCGGCTCGGGCAAAGAGACCTACAGCCAATTCAGTGGTGGCAGCAACGCGCAGAGCTCACTGATCCAGTTCTTCGACATTGTCCTCGGCATCCAGCATCGTCCCACGGGCCAGAAATTCGACAAGGCGCACTCGGACCAAGAGGGCACCGCGCCGCCGCCAAAGCACAACTTTATCCACGAAATGCGCCGCTACATGCCCGGCGCGCACCGCCGCTTCCTCGCTGAAGTCTCCCTCTGCGCCAACATCCGCGATTTCGTCGAGAGCCGCAAGGCTGACACCGCGCTAACTGAGGCGTACGATTCGTGCCTGGCTCGTCTCCAGAACTTCAGAGACAAGCACATTGCCATCGTAGCTCGCTACGTCGTCATGAAGTCCCGTGAGACCCCGCCCTGGACCCGCGATGAGAGCATCAAGCACCGCCAGAACCTAGCGCTGTCTTCGTCGTCGAACAACCAGGACGGGAAGAAGCTGCGCGGCACGGGAGGGACAGCGTTGATGCCTTTCCTAAAGCAGGCACGTGATGAGACTGTCGAGCCGGCTATTACGCCGTGGACGAGGAAGGTTGGTGGGGGCTTCGGGACGCGCGCGAAGGGGGACGTCGTGAAGGCGGCCCCGGTGACAGAGGAGAAGCTGGAAAAGACGCGCAGTGAGACCGATTTGGATCTACAGGTCAATGGGCTCGCTGGGTCGTGGGCGGCGGATGTGGAGACGGATGGTGTTGGGGGAGGGGGTCTTTGCCATTATTAGACAGGCAGAGAGACAAAAGAGACAAAGAGACAGACAGACAGACGACCCGGGCCTTTTTGGTAGCTGTGGCGTTCTTGGGAAAAACAGGTCACCGAGGAGGAGGTTTTTTGAAATAGCAAACGATTTTTTTTATGGTTCAGATAGCAAGGCGTGGAGAGGTCATGCATGCTCTTATATAGATGTTGCGGCGACGCACATAGTTGGTTCGAGGGGTGGTTGCACTCAGCTCAACTCTGCTGTTTCCATCGGATCGATGATATATGGATTTGTATGAGAAATGAAAGGATATACGACTAAATTGCTCTGCTGTCTGTTACTGTTGATGAATGATTTCTACACCTTACTACCGCTTGATTGGTCGACTTCTATATTCTCATCGATCTGAATGATCAATGGCTTTACCCAGTCCTAACTGCAAATTTGAACTGCTGCACTGATCGAGCGGTCAAGACGCCCAGAAGGCCACCGATCAACCCCACGGACCGCCTTGCCGGGGTATCCAGCCAGTCTACAGCGCACCCTCCGGCCGGCAGTTACGCCGTCCACCCGCCGCTGCATTCCTACACCTCAAAACCAAAACTCCTATAGGCAGATCCGTACACGCATCCCCCTCGCTCCAAATATACCCGGGGAGTCGCGGGCAGCCTCCAGCAACTAAATGACCCCCCAAACACCGCAAATCTCTTACTGCCATCCCGTTCCCCCTCCCCAATCACGCCATCCCGCGCTTCTCAAACCCCCTCGGCCTCCACACCCGCCCCTCCAAACTACACGATTTAACCCAAGACGATCGCGGCGTGAGTAAGCAGCCCCAAAGGACGTCGGCGATATAACCTCACTATCCCCGACGACTACCTCGAAGTGGTATTGTGGGGTGCGCGGTGGTGATACGATTGGTGGGGGGTATGCATAATTTCGATGATGTTGCTTTTTGGCGGGGCAGGGGCAGGGGGGGGTAGCTATGACGATTGAGAGGTAGCGGGGTTTGGTGGGCGGTGGTGGGAGGGGAAATGAGGGGTCCCCCCTCCGGGTATGTCCCCAATGGGGTGTTTTATAAGCAACGTGGACTTTCTAGCCTAGCTTCTAGGTCGAGGCTGGGATATTTATATATTTCGTCGCATTCCCCATTTCTACGAGTTCAATTGATTATTTTCTACAAGCTTCTTGTTTAAAACAGTTCTTCTGAGACTTGCGATTCTACACTCGTACCGATAAGCTTGAACACAGAGGATACCCTCATTAATCCGCTAAAATGGCTGCCACCGACGCCCCCAAGGACCTGCCCAAGATGCAATACCGCTTCCTAGGCCGCTCGGGTCTCCAAGTCTCTGCTATCTCCCTCGGTGGCTGGCTCACCTATGGCGGTCAAGTCGAAGATGGTTTGTCCTTCCCCCATCCCCCATCCCCCGCCCAGCAGTCCACACCGCTAATCCCCACCCTAGACAAGACCTTCGCCTGCATGAAGGCCGCCTACGACGCCGGCATCAACTTCTTCGACTGCGCCGAGGGCTACGCCGCCGGCGAGTCCGAGAAGTCCATGGGCGCCGCCATCGCCAAGTACGGGTGGTCGCGCAACGACCTCGTCATCTCGACCAAGATCTACTGGGGCGGCGCCTTCGGCTCCAACCCCGTCAACAACGTCGGGCTGAGCCGCAAGCACATTATCGAGGGCGTGAACCAGTCTCTTCAGAGACTCGGGTTGGAGTATGTGGATCTGATCTATGCGCATAGGCCCGATAGGAATACGCCCATGGAGGAGACGGTTAGGGCGTTCAACCATGTGATTAACTCCGGCAAGGCGCTGTACTGGGGAACTTCTGAGTGGAGCGCGTCCGAGATCGCAACGGCGTGGCGTCACGCCGATAGACTCGGACTGATCGGCCCACTGATGGAGCAGCCCGGCTACAGCATGCTCGCGCGCGACAAGGTTGACGGGGAATTCGACCACCTGTACGAGGAGTTCGGCACCGGGCTCACCATCTTCAGCCCCCTGAAGACGGGCATCCTGACGGGCAAGTACAACGACGGCATCCCCGCGGACTCGCGCTACAGCCGCGACGACAAGGACCCCTTCATCCTGCGCATGACCAAGGAGTTTGGCGAGGGCAAGTGGGAGAGCCAGCTCGAGACGGTGCGGAAGCTGAAGCCGGTTGCGGATAAGTTGGGCATTACGCAGGCGCAGTTGGCGTATGCGTGGGTGTTGAGTAATAAGAATGTGAGCAGTGCGATTATGGGCGCGTCGAGGCCGGAGCAGGTGTGGGAGGCTATTAGGTCGCTGGAGATGGTGGAGCTGTTGACGCCGGAGGTGTTGGAGGAGATTGAGGGGATTTTGGGGAATAAGCCCAAGGTTGCGCCGAGGAGGTATTAGAGGGTGTATGTTGGGTGTTAGTGCCTGATGTGTAGAAGTTGAATATAAAAAACTGTCTTGGGAATATCCTACCTTGTGTTCTGTCACGCCTCGCCTCCTGTTTTCGTTTTGCCAATATGAGACTTCCCGGACGATCAATAGGTTTTACAACCAGACTTTTCTCAGCTGACCTTCCAAAAGCATGCAATGAAGGCCCGAATAGTAGGGGTGCAGTTTGAATGAGGGTTACGTTGTATGAATTGTAACAATAGTGTAGCTCGCCGAGCTCCTGAAGCAAGGGGTTACTAATCAACCTCTCATCGCGGCTACTTTTTACATTCCAGCTAGTTTCACTATGCAAGGCAACTATTACGCCCATGTAATAAACATAGTTGGTGAGGTTTTTCCAAATAACTACGGAGACAATAACGGCTAGTGACAGATTTGGGAATATCAACTATGAAAACTGCGCCCTAGAGCAGGTGAAGGAACAGGATCGAGAAATTTTAAGACAACAAAGGTCGATTTTGTCTCGGGTCTCACATATCTTGGGCGATACACAGCATATAACTTCATGAGTTCACCAGCTATAAAGCCAGCATGATTTCCCTCAATTGTCTACTCTTTAACAGCACCCTTAAACTTAGCCTCGAAACAACATCTATCTAAAAATGCTTTTCTCTAAAGTTATCCCGCTTGCTGTATTGGCTTCCTTAGCTACAGCTCATTATGAGGTAAGTTTCCGCATCATTACTTCTCATGCAAAAAATAAAGATAGCTAACACCGATTTAATGCAGGCGAGATTTACGACTAGTCGTGGGGACAAGTTCGACATCACGACGAATGATTGCGTCAATTTTAGAAAAACACAGTAAGCTATATCAAAATATTCATATAACTCAAAGATGCTAACAAATACTAGGCCAATATACAACAATCTACAGGTGGCTGATAAGATTGTATGCAAATTATTTGGGTGCGTCGCGACCCCTATCCTACTAACATTTGTAGTAACTTGCTAATATCGTACAGTGATCGAAACTGCCGTAAAAAGGTCGAGACAGCTTATGAAGGAACCTACGAGATTACTTATGTGGAGTTCGAGTCAGTCAAATGCTCTCGCAAGAAGTAATTGGCTATATATGAGAACTTTACAGAGACTACAGTGTCTGCACGCCTAGCCAAAGGATAGCGATCGGAACTTTTGACGGGTCAAAAACGGCTTATGTTGGTTAGTTTGAATAAACACAGATGCTGAAATATTATTATTTGCTTCATAAGCTCTGGGTGCTAAAACGATTCTTGGGACCAAAACCAGACCCGTAACCCGAAAGACGATGTCAGTGCCAGATACGAAATTTATGTTACCTTGAACATCGTCACAATAGGGGATCCTGTGCCAGAACTTTTTGATATACTCTTGGTGTTCGGGGCTCCGTAAAGCAGCAACCATTGCAAGCCGAAAACAGTAGCTCCAACACTTTTCATAATGCAATGATAAATAAACCAATTACAGTTACTTGGAAGTTGAACTCAAGTTATAAATTCAACGAGTCTAAATTTATAGTACGGACACTCAGATGTGCAGGGTCCCTCCGCAGACCCTTTATGACACGAGCATGATAAGCATGAGTACCACGGCTTCTTTTGGCATATATTTACATGCGAGTCCTAAACCGAACACCTCCATCAACTTTTGCAGCATTCCCTAATCCGATGCCACCATGTTCTCTAGTCTCCCTCGAGTACGAGCCCTCACTCGATCATTCAGCAAATCAACCATCCTCCGCTACCACCACAGCGCAACCGCGCGACTCATCACCATGAGTCCACAGGGAACGCCCATCACCCGGCATATCGAGGTCTCGCTCGGAGACCCGGGGAGTGCATATGTGATGTTCGACCCCGAGTTCAGCGAGCCTTTCCAGGCTGAGAGTATGTTGCAAGGACTCGACCGTTCCACCTCGCAAGACCCGGAGCTTCTCCCGCTGGAGTTCCACCACGATACACGGCACTTCACTCATAGTATGTATATTCGCCTGTGGCCGTTTTTCAGGAGCTAAATAGCTGCTTTTTAGAATCTTCGCCTTATCCGAGACTTATAATACCTCAGGATCTTGTTGGGCGAGCGGGTGAACAGGGTTGCAGCCCGGCGACTCTTCACCTCTGGGGCGTGACGCATGCGATTACCCTTAATGGGACGGCTGACTGTATGTTTTATCACTGGCTGCGATATTTGTTAGATGCTGAGAACAAATAGCCGGATTCCAGCACTGCCTTAGAGAGTCGTACCGGGAGCTGCGGCCGGTATTGGATGAGCTTAAGGATAGGTAGCTACGCGGTTGAATAAAAGAACAGCACAGTGACGCCTAAAGGTCTGAAGAGTAACTGTAGATGACAATAGCTATTATAGCAATTTAAATTTAAGTCAAGGCGCTCAATTACTTACGGCTACAATTGGTAGGTTAGCTACTAACAAGTAGAACTGAAGTGATAGATTCTATACCTTTAAACTGCCGGTATTGATCCCAAAGAGATAACAGCGCCCCTTTAGACTTTCAGGCGACACAAATGCCACTTATTGTTCCAATCACATAATATCCAGCATTCTAATTAGTAGGCAAAGCGTGGCATTGAGAACGAAGATGAGATCGTACGATTGTGTAAAAATAGTAGCACCACTTTGGCCTTCCTCAAAACCAACTTCACCTAACTACTGCCACAATACGAACAAGCCAACCCGCATACTATCCTTTCACTATGGCTACTTATGCTTGGAGACCACAATATAATTAGAATGGCCTCTACTACAAGCAAGACCTTCCGCTTCCTAACTTCTTCCAAAGTCATAAAGCTTCACTCGTCGGCTATCATTGCAGCGCAACCAAGCCAACCTTCTATGCTAGACTCAGTAACTGCCTCGCCGATGAACATCAAGCATTATCAAAAGGAGGAGAACATCTTCCAACTAGCGGCCAACCTTGCTGAGAAGATTATGAAGAACCACGCATACCAAGACGGAAACAAGAGGACCGCGCTTGTTGCAGCCAACATGTTCTTAAGGATTAATGGCTATAAGCTCCAGAATAAACCTATGGTACAGGACAATATCAATGTTAGCATTGCTGACGCGCAAGTTTCAGTGGCAACAAGTCAGTGGGATGCTGAGAAGCTTGGACGGTTCTATCAGTCTATCGCGACCCCTATCGAGGATTGGACCTTAGATAATGTGGAATATCGTAATAATGCAACGGAGTACTAAATAATCATCTGTCTAGGTACTAAAGCTTCCGTCTATGTGTGCCGTTTCACTTATAATCCTGAATAGTGCTACCACAATGGCAGCAGCAGACATGTTTAAAATGTGACAACTTGACCTCTATATCTACTCCCTAATATATGATAAAATATGCCACTATCACCAACGACGACCCTACATCTAACTCCTCCTTCTCACCTCCACCAACCTCCACGTCATACCCCCCTCAAACCTAAACGTTCTCCATGACTCCACACTACACAGGCTCCCCCACTTCATCTCTGCAAACAGCTCTATCATCGATGACCCATGCCCCACGATCACAACACCCGCCCCCGTCCCATCCCTCGCAGCGTTAGAACACAACACCTCCAGCATCCGCTTCAACGCCGGTATCCTCGCGTGAGGCGGCGGCAGGGGTGTATGGTTCGGAAACGCAGGTAACCCCGACCAATCGACCGCATCACGATGCTGCGCATAATATCCCGTCGAGAATAAGGTACTCAGCGCCCTGGGGTTCGAGGGGGTGTTGAACAGGGCCAGTGGTGGGCTCGGGCGAAGCGCAGGGACAATCTGGACTTTCACTTGTGGAGAGTTGGGGGGAAGGGGGTAGAAGATTCGCAAGGCGGTCTCGACGGTGCGCTTTAGAGGAGAGGTGAGGATGTGGGTTATTCCAACGCGGCGAAACTGGGCCCGGATTGCTGCGCATTGGCTGTGTCCGCAGGCGTCTAGGGGTGGGTCGGGAAGTTGGATCAATTGGTGATTGTGATCGTAAGTTTGGACTGCCTGTGAGATGGTGAGTTAGTAAGATTGCAAGTGTGGCTGGGGAGGGTTACCCTGGTGTGCCGGATGAAATGAACGAGAATAGGGGGAGGTGGGGGAGGGTTAGGGAGGCGAGTCAAGCGAGTGATGGCGGGGATTGTTGGTAGTGGTGCCTTAGTAGCCGTGGACACTCTTGCCGGTGGCCTCGCTGTAGGCGGTCCCGTTGTAGGTGGCCCCGCCGTCGTGGGTGGTCTTGTTACCGGTGGTCTTGTTGTCGGTGATACTTCAGTAATTGCGTGGGCACTCGTTGTTGGTGGTACTTTAACAGTTGTAGGGACACTCGTATCCAGTGGCACACCGACAGTGACAGAGACACTTGTTGCTAGTGGCTCGCTGACAGCTGTAGAAACGCTGCTGTTTTGGACTGGCTTAAGGGGCCCCGGGTCTGGGCTGTTGCCTGTGGGAGGAGAGGCTGTTGTTGGTGCTGAGCTGATAACCGTAGAGACGCTTGTCGATGGTGGGCTAACAATGGTAGGGGTACTCTTTGTCGGTGGCTGCACAGTAGCTGTAGAGACACTCGTGGCTAGTGGTGGACTTACAGCAGTAGAGACACTGTCGGCTTGGGCTGGACTGGGAGTGTCCTGAGAGGGGATGTTGCCCGTGGAAGAGGCCGCTGTCGGCGGTGAAGTAATAACCGTAGAGGTGCTCGCTTCAGCAATCGTAGGGGCAGTAGTTGCCGGCGGCGTTGACGGCGGAGAAATAGGACCCGTAGAGACGGTGGCGGTTTGAGCTGCGGTAGGCTCATCAAGTTCTTCTTCCGAGCTAAGTTCCTCTTCCGAGCTACTTTCCTCGTCGTTGTCAAGTTCATCCTCCGAGCTGCTTTCCTCGTCGTCTTCATCGTCCCTCTTCCTCTTCCGAGTGATTGTATCCTGATCTTTGTCTCCGCTCAGGTGATGGGCATCTTCGTCCTCGCCCTGTCACCCTCATCATCCTCCGTCTCTCCATCGCTCGCGCCGTCCTCCTCGCCCACGCCGTTGAGATGATTGGCAAGTCCCCTCTCCATAATCTCCACATCTCTATTTGGCTCCCGCTTCCGGTCCTTGACAACTCCATTCTTACCGCGCTTCGCTCTCTGGCTTCTCCTCTGGTCTGTGCGGGGTGTTGTACGGGACTTCATATCGACCGACCTGCGATATGCACAAGAAAAAAGAGAAGCAGGCGTGCAATGAGCTGCAGATACAAAAGGGGAAGAGAGAAATACAGTAAGAAACGGTAATATATATAGCAGAATAGATAGGAGTGTCCAGCACTGTCGAGCAAATAGGAGAGCACCATCGTCATACTTAATATCATTTGAATATAGCTTCTGGGAGTGTCGAGTTCGACTCTCGAAGACTGGTCTGTTCCATTTGGTACCTTCAGATACGTTTGTAAAGAAGTAGGGATAAAGTTCCTGACAAAGAAAGCATTGTGGCTCGAACTGAGAAAGATAAAGCAAACAAATGATAGGTTCGATGCCATAGAATTGAAGCCCCCAAGTCGATGAACATGCCAGGTCAAGCTCGGAATAACACCCAAAGACACTGAAAGTATGGCGTGAGAGAAACTTTGGATGATGCCAAGAAACTCCAGTTGAAACGAGAATATGCAAAATTGATGCAAGATCTCCTATGATATAGAAATGGAAAGATGCCAAAAAGTAGGCTTCAGATCATATCTAGTAAGCAAGCAAAGTAAGCTTGAAGAATATGAGTGAGACCCTCTGTACAGGCTTAGTCACATCCCCAAACACGTCTAGACGTGGGGCAGTGAGGCATGAAGCGTCGAAGCGCGCTTAAACGCCCAACAATCATAAAAAAAAATCACAGGTTCAAATCCACCCCCTACCGCCTAAGGAACCTCAAGTTCAACTCCCTTCATCGCTCCTTATCTACCCTCAAAAAAACACAAAAAATAGTAAAAAAAGCAAAAGAACCAGGTTCTGGTCGATGTAGGCAGCTACCTACATCGAACTCAGAACCAGTAACCAAACCCCCTCGCCGGCGGACTTGTTGGGGTTCACCGGGGGCCAGCCGGCGCCCACCAACAATGACGAGGTGGATTTCATATTAACTGATGTAGCGGATGAGCGAGCTACCACTCAGCCATTGCACCAGACTTAATGGAGGGAGGACATATGTTGGGTTATAAGGTTTGGGTCCGCTTGGTTGGTGGGTCAGGTGACTGCTGGCTGACAAAAGGGGGGGACTCAGGCACCAGGGGAACAAAGAGAGTTCCTGGGGATTATGGCAGCAAAAGGACCCAACGCGTGATAACAGCATACGAACAAAGGAAACGGACATATATAGTACAGAGGCATAACCTGCCAGTAGAATATATACGAACCACGCATACTCAGGGCAGACACTTGTCTCATAAATATAGACACCATGCAAATAGAAGCTGCCGACCTGCATGGCAGCCAGCAGCAACTCACCGAAAAACGAAGCTTCCAGGTACGTCTTGAACCTAAATCTTGGGGAAGATATTTGTCTTACAAATAAGCACAGTACTATTCCATCATACCACGGCAGTGGAAGCTGTTCAACCTTGACAGCTTAACCAGCGGCTACGTGCACGCGGCGGCGATAATGAGTCTATAAAAAGAAAACAGAGCCCTACCGTGATCTTCTGCCCGCAGCCCGAGATCGCAGATTCGAAAGCTAATATCAAGCTCAAGACGAAGCTTTGACCTTTGACCCTCTATAGCTGAAACAATCGAACCTTCGATTCCGATCAGTCACTTACCGTGCAATTTACCATCTCAGCCCCTGAAACAGGTCTCATCAACCCGCCTTCCACCGTCCTCACCTCGACCCCGCAACCCCCAAACCTAGGCGCAACGGACCTCATCATTTCCAACTCCCCAAGCTTGTCCGCCCGTGACAGTGACGCAAACCCACGTCGTCGTAGCACGACCAACATGCCGCAAGGCTTATCGCAGCTCTCGGGGAACGTTGCGCGACATACGCCTTCCGCCAAGAATGTTGCTCATGCACGCACTCTACGAGCGCATTACCCTTTCGACCGTGGTGGGGCGGAATGCAAGGGACTATCGGATTATCGCGAGGCTAGCGACCTTTGGGACGACGGCACGAAAGGTCCGCTGTCAGGCTTCCTGGGGACGAGATTTTGGGCTCTTGAGAACTGGTGTGTATGGATGATGATGAGGGTGGTTTGGAATGGGGGGATGGCGATATGGTTTCATTTTGGTACCGGTGAGGGGAAGGAGGGGTGCATGATAGATTTGAATGGGGATTGTGGATCGGATTCATGACTCGGTGGCACGAAATCGGGGAATTCGTGATGCCGTCTGTGAAGCATAGCGGAGTCGAGTTGCGGCTGCATCCACTCCTCTTGTGGCCGAGTCTGGGGTAACGGAGAAGGTATACTCCATCGTTGGCATGTTGTGCCCCTTGTGTGCCACCAACAACGCCATTTGCGCATACATATGAGCTATTTCAACACCTGTGCGACGCTGCCGACCCGTCGACCATCAAATATTTTGGATCGCCCCTCGTTCACTTACCAATCCTCGTGGAAGAATACCGGCTCCCCACCAACTGCATATCCCCAAGTTCTCACAGCATCAGGACCTCGGAAAAGCACCACGGCAGCGATATCCATTTCCCCGCATCCAAAATCCACACCTGTCACTCAACACAGGTCAGAACGGCTCAGATCTGGAATTCGCCGTCCCAAAGGAACCATCCACACTCTAGCGCTCTCCAACGCAGAACATAAACGCCACGCCCAACCAGACAGGCCCGGTGGGTGCAGGCCCAACGCATGGCATGCGATCGCGGCTCGTAAGACACTCCTGAACGGCACAGGGGCACCACACCACGCTTCCCTTTCCCCCTCGACCGAAAATGCGCGATATCCCAGTCCAGGACGTCGTTTTTGCCACCCCCAAGCCTGTGCAAAGGTGACATGATCGCAGGAAGTAAGGGGTTTGAACACCCTCGTGTTTCCTTTTCCTTCCCCCTTTTCTCGTCCCTTGCTATATCACTATGTCCCGAATGGAAGTGCCAGTCCCGCCGGGAGAAGTCCGAGTGGGACGTTATTGCATCGCATACCCACTGTTTTGGACGGGACGGGCTATGTCGCCCGCAGGTAGGCCGAGGGGATTGGTGGGTGGGCAGGGGGGTATGTCCACTATGCTTGACCATGCTTGACGTCTTCACCCTTGTCGGACTGAGCCCACGGCGCCATTGCGAGGGGTAGACCAGAGTGTCGGTGGCGAATGGAACGTGCCGTGGAGAAAGAGTGGTAGTTATGGAGTACGTACGCAGGTGCGGAGTAATGGT
Source organism: Pseudogymnoascus sp. BL308 (assembly GCA_001630595.1). Taxonomy (NCBI): domain Eukaryota; kingdom Fungi; phylum Ascomycota; class Leotiomycetes; order Thelebolales; family Thelebolaceae; genus Pseudogymnoascus; species Pseudogymnoascus sp. BL308. Next base: position 37,039 of record LMYD01000720.1, read on the forward strand.
TGACTTTAATCCCCAACCTCTTTGGAATCTTGTTTTGGCGGCGACGGTGGTCAAGCAATTGACGACGGGCGCTGGCGTACGTTGATGGCCTCGCGGTAACTGCTTGCATCATATCGATCTCATAGTTAATAGCACGATTGATGCACAATTGCCAGTTTGGGGTTGGGAGAAATCCGGCGCGGTGGGGGTGGTGGACTAGAACATCCGACGATACTGGGTCTTGCTAGCCGCTAAAGGCGAGATTGGCAGCTGGCACCGCAAACAGCGCGGGAAGGGCGATTGCCATGTATCTCCAAAAAACCACATCCACACGTATTGCCCAGATTAAGTATCTCAGACGCCAAAGTCTGCTGTTCGCTGCGATTCCCATTACTCCGTCCCTTTCATTTTATTTCTTTACTGATATAGATATCTATTGTAACGGGAATAATAGGACATTGCGCACATTCCAATATCAGACTGAGCGATATTGGTGGTCCTGGTGGTTTCGTAGTTAGACCGGGTATCAGAGACAGTACTCCCGCGTAATCTGCCAGCATTGGGGTTGACCTCCACCGGCACCACCCAATATTGTCTCTCAGGGTGAAACCAAGTAAACCCACCCGCTCCCTTATCCTTTTCACTCCCTCACTCACCCAACACTCCTTCGCCCTCAAGAAGAAACCAGGAACCCAGAGTATATCTTTCACCACTGCCTGTCCACTACTTTGCTGTCTGTGGAATCCGTGGGATATTTTCAATTGGTTCGTGTCTTGATATATATACCTTGGGCCTGCAACGGAAAGATACAGAGAGAGCGGAGTAGGGTGGGACAACTGCAACACTATCACGACATCATCGCATTATCTCTCTGCGCTACCACGGTCCCTCGATTACCATACCAGCCGCTTTATACACCATTACACCCTCCTCCATCGAATGATTATCTAGTCGACAGCTCCCCCTTCATAACCTCCAATCGACCCACACGACATCAATCGATCTATCACCTCCAACAACCACACCCTCCCTCAACCACCACACACTCCACACACAATGTCGACCAACAACCCCCTCCCCATCGGCCTCTCCATCCCCTCGCGCCAACAACAACCCCTCGACACAATCGAAGACGTCGACTCCGTCCTCACCCTCACCCCAACCCGCACCTCCACCCCCCTCTCCCCCTCCTACGACCGCCACTCCCCCGCCCCCCTCTCCCAACAACCCACAAAAGCAGACTCCAAATCCCACCTCAGCACCTACGAATCCGATCTCGAGGCCCAGCTAGAGTGCAAGACCAGCGGCCTCGCGCTCGCGCAGAAGAAGTCAACGGGCGGTACCAACCAGGAGTGCACGGTATGGCCGGGCCAGAAGGCGCTGAAGGAGGCGAAGCTGGCTGAGAAGCGGAGGACCGATTGCTGGAACCCGATGAGGGGGTTGGAGGCCCGCACCAAGTTCTGGGTTAAGATCGCGATTGGGGCGGTTATTGTTGGGTTGGCGGTTGGTGTTGGGCTTGGGATCACTAGGGCGGTGCATGGAGGTGTTTGGCACGATGATTAGTAAGAGGTGGTGAGTTCGATCCTGTCTGTTGTTGCTGGCGCCATGCTGACTTGTTATCCCTAGTTGATCCCCTTGTCCAACCAACATCGGCTTCGACCTTCCTCCCACTCCTCGGTATCACCTGGGAACCCTTCACACACTCCGTTGTATATATTGTTTGACCTTTCTCGGCGTTATCATCGCATGGCGTTGTCGGATATTTCTTAGTTGCGCCTCTACCGCCTGTCGCTCGCGTCTCGTCGATTCCAGCATCCACAGATCGGATTCCAATCCATCGTTGACTCTTGTTCATAACTTTCTACACCCTTCATAACCGCCATCCCTTGTCGCAAGGACGAATACCCTTTGCCCTTCTGTTGTCTTGTCGCATACCCCGCTGTCATCACACTCAACTGCATCGCTGGGAGGAGAAACACAGGAAACGCGGATAATAAACACTTCTCTTCTTCGGAGCTTGAGGATGGAAATGGAAAGGATGCCGTCAGACAGGCTTCTGTTAGGCAACTTACTGAGGTGCTGGATAATGAATGAAATGAAACAGAAACCCTTATACCTCCTCATCCTCCTTACCTTGCCGTTCTGTGTGCCTTTGTTGTCAGTGTCTTTGTCGTCAATGTTCACGCAGGTAGGTCATTGTCCCCCATGCCTGCTCAAGCAGATGGATGGGCACCCTCACCAGTGATGAACAGCAACATTCGTCGATATATAGCACCGTGGACATCACGCTCATCACCATCAGGGAAAGATCCAGCATCAACTGACGTTGGAGGGGCGCATCCATCCTATATATTGCTCTAACACCCCTCTGACAAATCAAGTAAGCAAGCCTGTCGATCTCGGATGCCTCGGACTTTGTTTGGGGCTTTCACAAATACATATGCATGACAAGTCTCCACCTCATAAAATCGTGCATATGTATGGTTCAGTTTAATGTCTAAGTGAGTGCGTTAATGTTCTAGACTAGATTGTCCCTTGTTAAAGTATTGCGTGGGGGATACTTATTAAATGGGTTTGGAACTGAGAAAGGATTCGAGATTTGGGTATTGCTGAGCACCGGGATAACCGGAACCATTCACGTGACTTGCCAGTTTGAAATGCTTAGATACACAGGCACGTGATGACTTCAGCTTTGAGGGTTGTGATGGTTAGGGAAGGTGGAACATGGGGAAGTTAGAGTTTAGAGTGTGGAGTGGAGTGGAAGATAAGAGGGATGACGATAGAGAGATACGAGGCTAGATACAAGGCTGGAAACCAAGATTATGCCCGCGGAGCTGAGTCACTTTCACCGACGAGGAAGGAGCGGCCGGTGTGCTCATAAGCCTGCCGCTCTTTCCACAAAACATATAAACTCCCAACATCATCCGCACAAATTACGAAGAAAGATCCGCAGTATATTAGCTATAGTACTATACGAAGATTATGTAGACGCATAAATCGCAGCAACGCTAGGTTTACAACAGATAGCGATAATCGGGGCTCAGATCCTAAGCAAAAAGGTTAGCATCGGCATAAGACCAGAAAGATGCGCGTTAACCCGCTCCAACCACTCCAACCACGACCACTCGACGCCGTGATCGGACGCCAGACGACACACGCTGAATAACAAGGAATGAAGTAAGAGAAGAAACTTACCCCCAGCTCCGCCTTTTGATCCTCCGTCAACGTCGACTCTCCCGCCGCTTTGTCCCTCTTGCGGTTCTCATACACGACAGCGACGGCATATACACAGCACGCCGCGGCGCTGAGACATATGAAGCCGATGCAGATACTATACCCATTGCGATAGTGGTTCGCCTTATCGGAATCGAGGAAGCTGTACGTCGCGATGATTCCTCCGATGTTACCAAAGCCGACTTGCCATGCCGTGCCGACCGCGCGGCGATGATGGCCTCCGAGATTCATGTTGAACCAGCACACGATGACGGGCATGGCGGAGTAGGTGCCCATGGCGATCAGGAAGAGCGCGCTGTACTGCGCCATGATGTTGTCGTGGATGTGGAATAGCATGGCGAAACCGACAATCGAGACGCACATCGGGAGGAGGCAGAAGGCGAAGCGGTGGCCAGTGCGATCACTGAACCAGGCTACGATCATGGAGAAACCGAACGCAGCGGCCCACGGAGGAACGGAGCGCAGCTGCGTCTGGATGGGGCTGTAGTTCAAGCTGGAGATAATGGCGGGCGCGAAGAAGGCATAGGAGTACGCGGGGACGATCAATCCGAAGTACATGATTCCGCCGAGGTAGATCTTGTAGTCCTTGAAGACACGTCCAACATCGCGGAGGGTGATGCTGCGGTCAGCCGCCGAGCGGCCCTGATCGACGCGCAGACGGCCGATAACGTACGCGCGCTCGTCTTCAGTGAGCCACTTTGCATTCTCGGGGAAGGAGGGAAGCATGAAGAAGAACATGATGGCGACGACGCAGGTCAGGACACCCTCGAGGATGAAAATCCAGCGCCATCCGCGGTAGCCCTGCAACATGTCCATCTTGCCGATGGCGGAGGCGAGGAGGCCGGCGAAGCCACCAGCGAGGGTGGTCGAGGAGAAGAAGAACGAGTAGCGGCGCTGCGCTTCGGTGCGCTTGTACCACAGTCCGATGAGGAAGAAGCAACCCGGGAACATGCCTGCTTCCATCATGCCGAGGAAGAAGCGCGTGGCCAGGAGTCCAGAGTAGTTTTGTACGAGGCCCTGGCAGATGGAGACTAAGCCGAAGGTGAACATACACCCCGACAGCCAGACGTGCGGGCGCAGTTTCTTGAGCAGGATGTTGGCCGGGATCTCGAAGAAGATGTATGGCACGAAGAAGATCGTGAGGGCCGTGTTGTATCGGACGCTCGAGGTGCCGGTCTCATCGGCGAGGTGGAGGTCTTCGACCAGGCCAAAGGCTTTCGCATTGGCGATATTGACTCTGTCGAGGAAGGCCAGGAGGTATAGCACACAGAGACACGGAATGACCCTCATATCGACCCTGCGCATCAGGGCCGCCTCGGTTGTATGCGGCGGGCACACGGCGGGCGCATTGTCGTCGACCACATCGTTGCCTTGCGCATCTTTGTTGGCATAGAACGTCTTCTCGCCCGGAACTCCCGCATCGTCAATTACAGACGAAACCGGGGAATCGGTCTCTGCGGGCGCTGCGGCCTCTACAAAATCTGTCAGCGTTGATCGCATCAAAGGCATCGGCTCAGTGAGCCGATCGCCGGATGGGCGCGGGTTACTGACTCTTATCGCCGAACCCGAACATTTCGACGGACACAATTCAGAATGACCGGCTTCTTCCCTCAAAAGGCGCAACAAAACTCTTTCAATCCTCTTTGCGTATATACCAAGAGAAGAGAAAAAAAAAGAAGCAAAGACCGACCCTCGAAGTTGTTGCGCAGGCAGGGCGCTCGCGAAAACGGAGCAGGATCTGCAAAAGCCCTACTGGCCGATTCGCGTCCGAGTTAAGAAGGTCCCCTTCACCACCATGACACACGACGCGGGGCAGCACGCCGAACATCGCCTGCGACTAAGTCGCCCCCAGCCTGCAGCGCGCCACAATTACAAAGCCGCCGGCGCGGAGGGTTCGATGGGTTGGTGGGACGGTGGGAAGGATCGCCCGCCCAATCCGCGTCGCGGCCGACTCGGTCTAGCCGGTGCGCTGCTCGGTAGTGGGGGAGAACGGGTTTTCGGGGTTGGTTGATTGGGGCGAGGTGAGCCCAGAATGCGGGGATGGGAGTGAGATTAGGTGGATGGACTGCATGATTGTTTACTGGGTGCTTCTTACTTGCTGTTTAGTGAAGTAAGAAAGTCCTCATGTGGCTCCTCCACATTTTCAGTTTCTACGTGGTCGGCGTGAAGTTGCGACTTTTTAGCCCCGGATGGCTGGCCTTGGCTCCTGCTCTTTTCTCCACGACGTTACCCCAATAACGTGGAATTGGCTCCGCACTTGGTCGTACCGCGGCCTAACGCGCCACCAATGTGCGCGAGTGGAACAAGTACAGCAGTCCGTCAACATGGAAGCTGGCACGATCGGTCACGGGTCCTACTCCTTCAGTACGATGATGGGGTTCTAGCTCGTTGCCTAGTATGTTGATTTTTGGGGTCTAGGGGAGCTAGGATGGGGAAGTTGAGCCATTCTTGACAAACTCCTTCATTTCCCATGGGGCCACCGCCTGGCACCTGTCTGGGCAGCTTACCTCGGCCACCACGCCGTCGCATCGTCATCTCCAGCCCGCGCCTCATCTCGGTGCTTGTTTGGAGGCGCGAACGCCACCCGATTCAATCTGGAAGGTGCAGTACCGTACCGTGTGACAGGAGAATTTGCCGTAGGCTGATTTCGTACTGAAGCGCGGTGGATTACCGTTGCTTCCGTTACTCATGTTGTATGATCTGATTACTCCGCTTACTCTGCAGCAACTGTAATCACGCCGAAGAAGGCAAAAAAAGGGATCTTTAATTTGAACCCCGAGGTAAGAGTATAAAATACCGACCGTTCGAGACTTTTTGTTTCTCCAAGTATTTAGTCGCGCTCCTGGTATCTCCGCACGGCCGTACTTCCCTCCCGTCTCCAGATAAGCTCGCGAGATTCAGATCTGGCGATAATGCGGGGTCAGGCTGCGGCATTTTTGGAGAAAGCTGACCTCCCTTGTGAAGCAAACAAAAGCTACCCCACCCCCTCACCAACAACTTAGAAAAATACGTAAAACTTTTAAATAGATCATTCAATTCTTCATTTATTGCTCATTTTTGCTACTTCTATTGCGTGATGATAAGACTAATGATTCCTCACCAAGCATCTAGATAAAAAAAAACTCATAAAAACGTGAAAGAGCGGGGTAGGTTGGCAGCAACCTCCAAAGTGACCCGCGTACATTCGTCGGCGTCATCCCAGGTATCCAAAACTCCTCGCTGACAAGGTAGGTGGTGGGGGGCGGGGATATCTAATCGTCAAGGTGGATCTTGACATTCTTATCCGCAGCCGGGATAACCTCATCCTCCTTCGCTCCCTTCAGCGTCGGCAGCTCCTGGATGGACTCCCTAATAATCCCCAGCGCCTTCTGGATATCCTCCTCGGAAATGACCAACGGCGGCGCAAAGCGAATGATATTCTCATGCGTCGGCTTCGCCAACAATCCCTTACTCTTCATCAACATACACAGATCCCACGCAGTGTGGCCCCCCGTATGCGCCTCATCGATGATAATCGCATTCAGCAGCCCCTTCCCCCTAACCAACTTCACCATCGGCGAATCAATCTCCCTCAACCCCTTCCTCAGCACCTCACCCAGCTTCTCCGCCCGCGCCGTCAGCCCCTCCTCCTCCATCACCTCAAGCGCACGCATCGACACCGCGCACCCCAGCGGGTTCCCGCCGTACGTCGACCCGTGCGTCCCAGGCTCGACAGTCAACATGATCTCCTCGCGCCCGAGCACGCACGCAACGGGGTACATACCCCCGGACAGCGCCTTGCCCAGCGTCACAAGATCAGGCGTGATGTTCGACCACTCGCTGCACAGCATGCGGCCCGTGCGGCCAATACCCGTCTGGATCTCGTCGATGATGAGGAGGACGTTGTGCTGCTTGCACAGAGCGTGCACGCGGGTCAGGTAATCGTCATCTGGGACGACGACGCCGGCCTCGCCCTGGATGGGCTCGAGGAGGATGGCGGCGGTCTCCTTGCCGTGCGCGGCGAGCAGCTCCTCAATGTCCGAGACGTTGTTGTAGCGGATCTGCTTGCCAGTGGTGGGGTTCACGGCGCCGATGTTGGGCACGTAAGGCCCGTAGTTGGTGCGCGAGTCCGGGTCGGTGGAGAGCGTGATGGCGCCCAGGGTGCGGCCGTGGAAGTTGTCCGCGGCGGCGAAGATGAGGGCCTTGTCCTGTGGGATGCCCTTGGACTTGTAGCCCCACTTCCTCGCGATCTTGAGGGCGGTCTCGACGGCCTCTGCGCCGGTGTTGACGGGGAGCACCATGTCATACCCGAACACGTCCTTCATCTTCTCGGCCCATTTGGGGAAGACGTCGTTGTAGAAGGCGCGCGAGGTGAGGGTCAGGCGCTGCGCCTGGTCGCAGAGCGCCTTAACCAGCTCGGGGTGGCAGTGGCCCTGGTTCACGGCGCTGTATGCGGACAGGAAGTCCAGATAGTGCTTTCCCTCTGGGTCCCAGACGTCGGAGCCGCTGGCGCGCGCAAAGACGATGGGGAGCGGGTGGTAGTTGTGCGCGGCGTACTTGCCCTCTGCCTCGATGGCGCTGGCGCTGGATGTGGCATGGTATTGGCCTGTCACCTTCGCAGCGGCCTGGCCTTTACCAGCAAGTCCATCTGCGTGAGGAGCCATACTGGATATTTGGTTGGGGGTAGTGGTATGTGTGAGTGTATGTATGAATGGGTGTGTGTTTGGTAGTAGAGTAGTAGAGTGTTCACGTTGAGAGTCCTATCGTACGATATTCTCTAGTGGGAATGGGTCTTTTTGGGGTAATAATGAGGGGAGAATGGGATGAGGAGGGGGGGAGGGAGCCAACCTATATAGTCAGACAAAGCTCCCGCAATGTAAAACAATGGTAATGGAAATACTAAGCATGACCGCAAAGACCCCGAAGACCCCTCACCTTTTGTTCGGCCTCGCACGGGGGTAATTGGACATTGTGGGCGTGACCGGACGCAAGTTTCGATCGTGTTGGTGAAAATCGTTCAGACTTGCCTATAGGGAATTATCATCGTGTGTAACTGCACATAGGGGAAATGGCGCCTGGCGAGGTGGATGTGGTGGGATGGCTGGGTGGATGTCGATGACGAGAGCCCACACAGTTTAGACGGCTATCTGCGGACTTGGGGGGAGGCGATTGGTTGGTTGGGGCGGAGGAATGACTAAGAATGGGGTTTGATTGGCTGGAGAGGGTTTGGATTGTGCTTATGTAAGGCATTGGGGGCGTTGGTTGGCTGGCGGGGTATAGAGGGAAGAGGCGATAAGATACGCCAAGGCACGTGATTATCAAACAGAGGGGATAGAGGCGTGAGACGATAAGACACAGTGATTAGCTGGAGATGTTTAGATAAGCTGAGGCAAAGGCACGTGATTATAGACACCATAACCCGGCGCCATAGATAGTTAGTCACATGACCAGCAAAATTACGTCACGTGCCAAGCTACTCCTGCGATACTAGTCCCAATCCAATTAAAGCCAAAAAGAAGCTTTGATTGGCTTGCACCCTCCTCACCAGCTCTCCACAATTACAGCTCTCTCCCTCTCCAAACCCCCACGAAGCCCACGTGCTCTCCACTGTCTGAGATCCCCAGAAAGGAAATCATGATCTGAAAAATATCCATCCTCGCCTCCTCTCTCTGTATATTACTGTCGTCTGTATTCTCCGTATCCTCCGCAGACATGAGCACTCCCGCGAAACCCTCGCCCGTGCCTGCTGCTTCAGAGGCAGCTATCCCTCGCCGAGATGAGGACGTCAGCCGCAAGCTGGCCATCCGAAAGGCATACCACGCGGCCTACTATGAATACCAGCGCCGGGACATGATGTACCTCCTCGTCATCCTGCGCTTCGTAAACGCTATTACTATCCGCACATTCTTCCAGCCAGACGAGTACTTCCAATCCCTCGAGCCGGCGTGGGAGATGGCATTCGGCGCGTCCAGCGGAGCTTGGATTACCTGGGTGGGTATCCCGCCCCCTATCACCCCCAACTATAGCTAAGATATGTAGGAATGGCACCACCAGCTTCGATCATCTCTGCACCCCGCCATCTTTGCACTGCTCTACTTTGTGGCTGACCGCGCCATGGGCGTGATGAGCATGTACCCGCAATTTAAAGCTATTATCTTGGCGTACCTCCCGAAGGTGTTCCAAGGGCTTGTTGCTGCGGTAGGGGACTACTACACGTGGCAGCTGGCTGAGAAGGTCTATGGGCAAGGGAGCAATGCGGCGTTTACCACGGTATGTCCTGCTTTATATGGTTATATGTCATGTGGCGGAGGCTAACGGACCATATAGCTACTCATCACGGCTTTGAGCCCTTGGCAGTGGTTCTGCTCAACCAGGACGCTCTCCAATTCTCTGGAGACCGTCTTGACCATCGTTGCCCTCTACTATTGGCCCTGGGCCCTATATGGGGATAGCAGTGCACCCAAGAAGACGTCTCCAGATGCAGCTGAGGCTGACAAGGCCACTACCAACTCCCAGGAGTCTCAAATCTTCAAGACACATGCAGATGTCAACAGGTAGGATGAATGAGACCGCCAAACTATGGTTATAGCTAACGTTTAAGTCTTCGGATATCCCTTTTCTTTGCAGGAATTGCCTGTCTGCTCAGGCCCACGAACCTATTCATCTGGGCCTCCATAGTGACGGTGTCTGTCAGCCGGCTGGGCCTTACTGGGACCTCCCCCGCGAAAATCTCCGACTTCCTAATCATACTACGAGAGGCTGTCATTTGCGGGTAAGTCACCCGTCTCAATCCTCTGAGAATACACATTAATTCTTTACAGAGCACTCGCCCTCTCCATCTCCGCTGCCTCGGACTACTACTATTTCGGCATGTGGACGTTCCCACCTTACCAGTGGCTATACTTCAACATCACCAAATCTCTAGCTGTCTTCTACGGCACAAACCGCTGGGATTACTACGTCACTGAGGGCCTCCCCCTACTCCTCACCACTTTCGTCCCATTTACCCTCGTCGCCTTCATCTCCTCCACATCCATCGGAACCGAAGGGGCGCTAGTCAGCAACATCCGCTTCCAATTCACCTTCACGGCCCTCACCACCATCGCCACCCTCTCCCTAATCTCCCACAAAGAAGTCCGCTTCATCTACCCCCTCCTCCCCCCCC
>LMYD01000721.1:0-91080 GCA_001630595.1 Pseudogymnoascus sp. BL308
CTGGGATGAGGGCGGGCGGGGGCGGGGGGTGATTTGGGATTTGGGATTTGGATTTGTCAGGTTTGGAGGGCGGTTATTATGGGTCGTTTGACGGGGGTTGTGGTGGTTCAATATATTACTTGATAGATGATGGATTCGCGAGGCCGGAGATTGATGCACCGGCTTCCCTGGCGAGTTGGCCAGCTCCTTCGTCAAAATCAACCAGCAACATGGCGACAATGGCCTCGACGACACTAATCAAGGATGATGTATAACAAGATTGGTATTTCCTGCCCAACTAAAAGCAACCCAATCATCAATATCGATCCCAAACCAGCCATATGCCCGTCACCACCCCCATTCCGCCCAACACCTCAATCCCGCATCCAGTCCCGAAAAGCAAACCCCGGCCCTTGAAAATCCCCAGAAATCCGCGCCCCCGGGAATACTAAGGTTTCCTCCCGTCCAGCCTGCGTCCCACGCTCGGCTCGGCGGGCTTCTTCGGTGCCTCCTCCTTGGCCGCCTCCTCCGTGTCGCCCTTCCTCTTCACGCCCCCACGGAGCGTCTGTCCCTGCCCGGCAAACGCAGGCTGCATCGCCTCTGCGTTCTCCTTCTCGCGATCCTCCATCGACTTGAGCGGCTTGATGTCATACCCGAAGAACAGCTTATTCGGCGGCAAGCGGAGCGGCTGCGGGCCGCTCGACCTCCTGAGCGCCGCGGCTGCCTCGGGGGCGTTCGTCGATGCCCCTGCTACGGGTGTGGATGGTTTTGGCGTCGGGGTTTTGCCGCCCTTTTTGGCGTTCAGCTTCTGTCCGCCGAGGAGGAAGTTGGAGGATACGGCTTTGGCGCCTGATGTGGCGGTGGTGGAGGAGGGTGAGATGGCGTTGTAGTTTATTGACTGGGCCATTGTGCCTTGGTTGTGGAGGAGGCCACCGGCGGGCAGGCCGCCTTTGGTGCTGCGGGGTGTGCTGGTGCCGCTCCCTTTTGTGCGCTCGGGCTCGACGTAGCCGACTGGTGCGGCGAAGTCGACCTCGACGTCTGTCTCGATCATGCTGACGCCCATCTTGTCGCTCTCGGGCTTGACTTCCAAGACAGCAACGTCGTAGACGGTGTCGTTGTAGTGGAAGCTGAAGATGTCGCCCTTGGTCAGTGTCGAGAAGTTTCGGAAGGCATTCTCGAGGACGGCTTTGGGGTCGCTGATGTCGAGGAACGTGGGGGACTGCGGTTGTAGCTTGACGAGTTTGGCGTCTGCGAGGTTTGTTGACTTGATCTGGATTAGGTCTCCGACCTCGAGGTGCAGCGTGTTCATCATCTATAGGGGTCAGTAAGGCGACAAGAAACAGGTCTTGAGGGTGGCGTGGATGCTCACCCATTGTGGCAGATACACTTTTCCCTCCTCCGCCACAAACTCTAGTACTCCGGCATGTGTCTGTGCCTTCTTTGGCTTGTTGATGAGCTCGAATAGCATCGGATATGTAATGTGCAGCCTCGTAAGCTTGTCCAGTGCCGACGGTGGCATGATTATCTTCCCTCCGTAGTTCAGGTAGTCTCGACTCGGACCGGACATCATGACGGTGGGATAGCAGCGATAGTACTCATCGAAACGCCGCGCGGGCGCTCCGCGCATTGCTCCAGACTGGAGCATGTTGTACATCTGCGCCGGGTCGTTGGCGTCGAAGAAGTCGGGGTTGAACTATGGGTGTCAGTCGACTCCAGCGGCGAAGAATCGGAAGGCGGGGTGGGGTTTTTGAAGAAGCTTACCATAGTAGAAGGTTGTAGAAAGTAGAGCCAGTATTATATAAACTGTGCGTGGCCGGGAAGTGAATATAAGAGAAGGAGGATTCAAAGACGGCGTGGTGGTGAATCCTACAGAAGATAATGGCAAGCAATGAGGTGTCGTAGGCGACAGAGGTACAGCGGGATGACGTTTCGCAACTCTGGACCCAAAGAATTTAAGCTTTGGGCATGGTAGCTCGGAGGCGAAAGTTGAGCCCCAACGCAACAAAGGCCTCGACTACAGCACATCTCCAGTGCCTCGATCTCAATCGACTATTATATCCCAATGTCCTCCAGTCGATTTAATGCCGCGCGCCCAAAGCGCGCCGGCGAAGAATATACTCGCTTCCAGCAACCACAGACCGATGGCCCTTCCCCAAAGAAGCCTAAATTCGACCTGCGCAACCCGTCGGCATTAGCACCCGATGCGCCCGACGACGATGCCGTCCTAGACGCCGATGTTATCGGTGGAGGCGCGCATACGAAGCGTAATGCCGTTAACATCGATGGTTACGATAGCGACTCAGAGAACGAGGGCTTTGATGCGCGTGCTGAGGAGCGTGGGAGGGGCAAGGGTGGCGACGTCAATCTATTCGAGCAGCTAGACAGCTACGAAAAAAATGGAAGCTCACGAGCAGGCGCACATACAAAGGATGAGGATGACGAGGATGATGACATGTTCGGCGGGGAGGAGGATGAGGCTGGGGAGGAGGGTGCGGAGGGAGGAGACAACGCGAGGAAATCCAAGGGCGTGCGGTTCTTAGAAGAGGACGAGATCGAGGGCCAGGTGGACGCGAGTAGGAGTGGAGGTCACATATCCGGGAATTTTGCTTTGGACCCGAAGGGAAAGCTATCAACACATGCGATGGATGACCGGGAGAGCAGTGACGACGAGGACGAGGCTGCTCTGGCTGCCGAAGAAGAAGGCGTGGACGAGGAAGTCGGTGCGGGCGGCCTCAAGAGGAACGCTCCTAGGGTGGACGCGTTTAATATGAAGGCAGAACAAGAGGAGGGTCGCTTCGACGCGGCTGGGAACTACGTGAGGAAAGCTGGAGACCCAGACGCGGCTCATGACACATGGCTGGAAGGGGTGAGCAAGAAGGATATGAAACGGGCTGCTGAGGCACACGAGAAACGCGAGGCAGACAGGCGGCAGCAACGACTAGACGACGATGCTATGCTCACGTCGGACATATTACAGACGCTTATTTTACAGCTGGAGAAGGGCGAGTCAGTGTTGGAGGCGCTGGCCAGGTTAGGAAAGGGCCAGACGAAGGTGAAGAAGATTCCCAAGTGGAAGCTCAAGAAGCATAAGCAAGGCGACGATGGGATGGATGTTGATGCCGAGAAGCCAGCTGAAGACCCTGCCCAAGTAAAGATTAGGGACTCCATCAACAGCATCACAGGAGCCGCAGACCAGCTTCTTACACGAGGTCAAACAGACATCTACGAACAGGAACGGGAGATGCTCATTCGGCAGTATGGCAGAGAGACGGGGGACCCCTGGGTTGAGCCATCGACGGAAGATATTGAAGAACGAAGTGGAATTAGGCCAACCAAGATGTGGGAGTACCGCTGGATCGATGGCCGCGATGGAGCTGCCAAGCAGGGTCCATATGATGGCCCTACAATGGTCGCCTGGCAGGGCGCTGGATATTTTGGTGAAGGCGTGGAGTTTCGGCGCGCAGGCGAGGAGGGAGCATGGAGTAGGGTGGTGGATTTTGTATGAAGCAAGGGCTGCAAACCAAGGCAAGGGCAGAAACCGGGCTATTCCCGATGCAACCACACGGGTTGATTTTTGTGGCGATCAGCATTGCGCAGGAGGTCGATGTGAGACTACATTCCCGTGCAACAATGTCACTTTCGCCGATGGAATTTACCTGGGAGATGTGAGAGACACACACAAGAAAATACCCACAGAGAGATCATAGTGTACTGTACAATACAACAACATACGATCTGCCGTCGCCATGTCAAAAGCTTAAATACAGATGGACGCAGTCGTGGCCTGTTGTAAAAGGTATAGACTTAAACCGTCACAGTTTGGTCAATTACTCCAGATTTAGATATCTGACTGCTCAGGAACTCAAGAATTTAGAGTGCATATTTGTTGTTGTTGGTTCACAATCGGGACTGTAACGCGTTGCTAATTGGCTCTGGGGGCCTCAGAGCCCGTTGGATGTCTCACAGGCGTTATAGAGTGCTACACGATCGTCGATAAATGACATATACACATATGATATACCTATATCAAACTGTTTCTTTCTCCCTCTTTTCATTATGTTCGCGTCACAGATTTCATTCCTGCAGTTACCTGCAGCCCCTTGGTTTGTTTTGTTAGAGCCGCTCCACCCGTTTCTTCATACATATTCTCAACCTTTTCTCATACCAACCAACAATCCTTTGTCTATGATCAACCTACAATAAACCATTACAAGAATTGATAAGTCGCCAGAGAACGGCATGACTGGTGCAGGCCATCAGACGCGTGAAAGCATAGAGGAATCCTCCGAGAACTCCATGGCTGGCCCAAGGTACGAAACGCGTGACGGAATGGACAAATGCCCTGCGAACACCGCAACTACTGCAGGTTATGCACTGCGCGATAGTATCCCCGAATGTGATCGCATTAATATATATACGGGTAGGAGCTCTGACCGTCTGCCTCTACGTGACCCAGTGGATACCGCATTCGCCGAAGACAAAAATAGAGCATACCCTCCAACGAGCCAGGTTATTGTCATCATGGTATCTCTCCTGGTATCTATGTTTCTCGTCGCGCTGGTTAGTTTCCCCGCCATTTTCAACAGGTACTCTCGGATAATAACCCTTTCCAGGACAGAATGATCGTCGCCACTGCCATACCGAAAATTACAGACGAATTCGGCTCACTCGGCGACGTTGGCTGGTATGCCAGCGCCTTTATGCTAGCAGGATCTGCACCTATTCTTCTCTTTGGCAAGATCTACACCTTTTACTCGCCCAAATGGCTCCTGCTGGGCGCCATGGGTCTGTTCGAAATTGGGAGCCTGGTATGTGGCGTCGCACCTAGCTCACTCATATTGATTATAGGACGCGCCGTTGCAGGGCTCGGCGCAGCTGGAATTTTCACTGGATGTGTCGTGGGTGTGCAGCATGTGCTCCCACTCCAGAAGCGCCCCATGGCGATAGGGGCTTTTGGGTCCGTTTTTGCTTTCGCATCTATCATCGGACCGTTGCTTGGTGGCGCCTTGACCGACGGAGTTGGTTGGCGCTGGTGTTTCTATGTGAATCTCCGTTCGTATCCTAAGTATAAGTTGCGATGCCCAAAAACAAAAGCTGACCATTCATAGCAATTGGTGGAGTTGCCATGGCTGCTTTGGGAATTGTCCTGAAACTGCCCGCACCTGTTGCGGCAGAAACAAGCTTTACGAAGAAGTTCTGGCAGTTGGATCCAGTGGGCACAATCTGTTTCATCCCTGGAGTTTGCTGCATCTTGCTTGCCTTGGAATGGGGTGGCAATCACTATCCGTGGAATGATGGCGTGATCATCGCTCTCTTCGTCGTTGGGGCTCTCCTGGTTATAGTATTCGTTTGCATCCAAATCTGGCTACAGGACGGCGCTACAGTACCCCCACGCATCATCAAGAAACGCAGTGTGGCCGCTGGCTTCTGCTTTTCCCTTTGTGTCGGCGCGAGCCTGATTGTGTGCGTGCTCTATCTCGCCATCTACTTTCAGTCTGTCAAGGGGGTCAGCGCCGTCCAATCTGGCATTGACATTATCCCGCTCCTCTTCGCAACCTCATCTGGGGCGGTTATAGGAGGCGGTGCCGTCTCCCGCTTCGGTTACTATGCTCCCTTCATGCTTGCTGGCCCACCCATCATGGCCGTCGGTGCTGGATTACTTACTACCTTCCATGTGGATACTCCCGCTAGCCAGTGGATCGGTTACCAGATCATCTTCGGTTTTGGCTGTGGGATTTGCATGCAGCAGCCAAGTGTGGCAGCACAAAGAGTATTATCACGCAAGGATATTGCGATCGGATCAGCTTTAATGATGTTTGCACAGCAGCTGTCGGGAGCCCTCTTTGTCCCAATCGCGCAGAGCATCTTTCAGAACCGGCTCATGGGTAATTTGTTGGCTATTCCAGGCGTTGATATCAGAGCGGTCGTAGGCGCTGGAGCAACAGATTTGAGGAAGATCGTGCCGCCATTACAGATGGATAGTGTGCTCAAAGCGTTCAATGATGCCCTAGTTGCCACTTTCTTTGTCGTCGCGGTGACATCTGGTATTGCCCTCCTCCCAGCGCTGGGTATAGAGTGGCTGAGCGTGATAGTTAAAAAGGAAAATGCTGGTGGTGAGAAAATAAAAATGGGAGATATGGGGGCATAGGCAGTGAGTCAGTCTCATAGGTAAAACAAAATGAGCAGTACATGTATATATTATAACGAGGTCATGCAATCAATTATTAAGTTCTATACACTGTCTTTCCTCTCTTCTTCGTTGATCGGCAGCCATAGTCTATCGAGCTACGGCTACAGCAGATATATCTCCAACAACGGTTTGTGTGCCATAGTCTAATACTTATTATATGAGGTTCGAATGCATTATATTTACCAACAACCAAAAAAATGTCTCAAATGACACGGTGTTCTGGCCCCCTCCGTAGTCGAAACATTATGAGAACTTAGGCAGTGGCTGGCCTTCCCTTGTGCTACTCTCACAACACAGTAAATCATAACGGCTATTACCGCCATCACACCTAACCATAATAGAAAGATTGGAAAACTCGTCGAACTTTTATGCGTGCTTGATAAAGATATCTCAGCAGATTCTCGGTTTGGAACCCTGTGGTGATGTCTGTACAGGGTTCCTAGCTTCTAGACCTAAGTCTGAGAGTTCCATGTCATCACCCTCCTCTAACGTGGTTCCAGAGTATCTCGGTGGTGCATCTTGCTAGAGTAACTCTGGTCTCCGGGCAAGTATGAAGCCATGGTGAGGTCGGGGTAGGAATGTTGTAGAAAGGAGTGCGACGCTTTGGGCAGAAATTTGTAAATAGAAAGCTGAGAGAGAAACTTCTCGTCAACTAATGGATACGTTGTACATTTGTCAATTCAATCAAAATAAAAACCTCTGAAGCTAGTCTTCACATACCAATTTATATCAGTTCGTGTCAATCTATATGCATTACTTGTTCGTCGAGCCACTCTTAGAGCATGTCGAGTGTCAATCCCCACTATCAACCTTAGACGATCAGGCTGATCGAACACTAAACTTTTTCCAGGCCCACTGTTACGTTACACATATCCTCCAAGCATAAATAGCAAATTCGTAAATGACACATACACTCACACGCAACATTTTCTAAACCTCACAAATGGCGGTTGAATAGTTGCAATTTACCTAAAGATAACGGCATAGTATTAAAGAAAAGATATGAAGCCTGTCGCAAAACTATATGATGGCAGAGAGCTGGAGTATATATGCTAAAGATGCCTCCTTTTGACAAAATACCCTCACTGTCATCACAAGCTTCACAACAATAGCTATCAAAATCCTCAAAACGAATCAAAGATACCGCAGCCTATATTAAAATGAGTGTGGAGAGGGGGAATTGGGTGCGTCAAGTCGACGCCTAATCCACTTCGTCTTCTCGCCCAACAGCAAGAATGTTTGCATTCGCATCCAACTCGAGCGCCTTCTTCTCCACTGACGCTTTGCGAGGGTTCTTGGCGCGGAATATGTCATCAAGCTCCTCAAGCTATATTTTATGTTAGTGCTTATCGCTATTGGAACATATCTCAAGGCGTGTACTTGCCGTTCGGTTCTTTGTCTCGGGCATAATGACCCATATAATGCCAGCCTGGACTGCACACCACACCATGAACACGAGATAAGTCTTCCACTTGATATTCTCCAAGGCAACAGGAAACCCGAATTGGTTGATAAGTGTCCCTATGTCCATTTAGCATTATCACTTGTGCCACTAGAAGAAACGAAACTGGACATACCAATGTTGACAAATAAGCTCGAAAACGCCATTCCCTTTGCGCGCATCTCAAACGACAGCACTTCAACAGGGTACAGAGCTTGTAGCGGGGTCCAACCAAAGGAATATACAGCCTGGAAAATATAAATCATAGCGACTGTGGCGCCACTGGATGCTTTCGATCCCGTCTTATCTTGAATACCCGCGGCGGCAGAAACACCGATCCAGCAAATACAGCATCCGATGTTGACCCAGAAGAGCATAGGGCGGCGTCCAATTTTGTCGACAAACAAGCTTCCGATGGTTGAGATTATAATCTGAACAGCATTCATGGCAACGAAGAGATTTGCCTGTGTGATTGAGTCTTCAATGCCTGCTGTGTCGAGGACGCCACTCAAGAAGTACGAAACAACACCTAATAAATCAAGTCAGTGCTATCACCTTTCAATTTCTCAGTGTGAAATATGTGCTGGGACGTACCATTTCCAGCCCATTGGCCAAAGAGAGCTGTAAGACAGTTGGTCATGAGGCGATACCGGGAAGGTCTGTCCTTGAACAATGCGCGATAATCCCACCAGCGCTTATCCGCACCCCGTAGCTCCAGATATTGCTCGTATTCGTTCATCTGAAGGGTAACCCACTCGCTGTTGGGGTTCCCATTTCCATGGTACTTCACCAAGAATTCCCTAGCTCGGTCGATTTTCCCATTCGTATATAGCCAGCGAGGAGATTCTGGGATGAACAGGGCTGAGACAACGACTAGGCCAGGAAACAACATTTGAAGCCAAACGGGGATGGTCCATGTGATGGGTGAGGGCAAGGTAAGGCATCCACGACTCGCGCCACTTGCCACGATCGCACCTACGGGCCTGTTTTATCAGTGTCTGTTAAGAAGGCACTGCAAGATATACTAACCAAAATACATTGTATAGTCCGACCACCACACCACGATAAGCGGGATGAGACACCTCGATCACGTAGCAAGGTCCGGCCGAGGCAATGAGGGTAATACCCATGCCCATAAAGAACCGTCCGCCCATGAATTGGCCGATGCTGCGATTTGCAACGCAAGTTCCTTGGAGAATTACACCGAGTGTGACTTGGGCATAGTTAGTGTCGTTCCACCTTGCCTCATGACAGATGTTGCAACAATCTGGCATGTGAAGATACTCAGGAATGGGAGAATTAAAAATTAATCGCCATCTTATATCTCGTCGGTTTGACAAGAAGAACTATCTGAGGTAACACTTACTGACAATACCGCCAATCATCATACCGACTCTCCTCCCAAAAGTATCAATGGCAGGGCCAACGAATGGGAGGGCAGCAACACCGCCAATCTGATTCATAGATGTTACAATCCCAGCCCATATACCCACATTCTTGACGTGGAAGAACTCCTTGAAGGCTTTGTTGTTGAGTAAGTTGCCAAAAAGCGAAGAATCGTACCCGTTGGAAGTCGAGCAGAAAAATCCGACGAGAGAGATCAGATAGAGCTGCACTGCTATCGCATTCCAGGGTATGGGTGGCTCCTTTAACATTGCCTGTTGGAAGGATTCATCGCCAATGACGACTTTGGTCGTAACAACATTGTGCTTTTCCAAAGTATGGTCCTCGTCTTCGTGGGCAACCTTGTCATCCTGATTCTTCTCCGGGATCTGAGCCATCTTTCAGGTGCCAAATAGACTGTATTGTCACTATCACAGTCAAAAGGTAAGTTGTAGCTTAAGGTGTTGGCTATAGAGTGTTACGATTGCAGTCTCGAGGAGGGGAGAGTCTCCCCTCTTATTCACATTGAGGAGGAGCATGTCTGTTATTGATATAGCCGATAATTTTGTCCTCGTATCCTATTCGTGTGTGTTATGTCGGCCAAGAGCACGGAGGGCGGAGACCCGCGGAGTACAGCCATATGGAGATTCGTCACCCGATATGATTTGTTCCCGTCACCAAGCCCTGTGGCTGCTCAGCCAAGCACAGAACCGGAATATCGTTCCCTTCTTCCAACTGGCAGATGCAAGGTTCCTGATGGCGTAGCTGATGATGCCGTAGATATTAAGACATGTACCTTGGGGTCTGGTGAGTAGCGCGTGAAGATAGGGGAACTGGCTGCTGATCCAACTTTTGTACAAAGATAGCACACCCTTCGTTAAGCCACTTGCTCAACCAAGTAGCTTTTCCTGCTCCTGGTCATGATAAGCTATCGTTGGTATTTTTTGAAACAGAGGTAGAAATTGAGGCTCTTATAGGTAGTAATTTCGATGACATTTATGAATCCTTATTCACAAACTTAATTCACTTATAGTATAGTATTTTTATGAATCACAAACTATTACAATGAATAGCTACAAGGAACATACTTATTTATGGGTAATGAAACACCATCTGGAGTCTACAAGGGTAAATGCGCTGGGGAGTTTACGACAGTTCTTTCGGATGTCCGATCGCCCCTCAATTGAAGCGTAGAAGCCGCACACACATCTAGGCCCGTGTGGGGGCTGCGCTTGGAAGTGCGGGGTTAGTGCGGAAACGACCAATTATAGTGGAGATATAATCTAATTCCCACGTGGCTATGGGACACTAAGCCATTCTGAGCCATATGCCATGAAGATTGGCGTCCTGGCAACAATAATTCGCGGAGAATCGACCTCCGTCAATAATAGTATAGGTTAGTTAGAGAACGGCTGACTTCTGGAGCCAGATATCTAGATTTGGTTCGATCGTCAAAGAGGAAGCTTTAGTATAAGAGATTCCATTCATATTGACAAGCGCGCGCGAGATACTACCGAGATCTGCGCCTACTCCACTACGATATATAGTGCTCGGTAGGTAGTATAGCGGGGACAGTTGTAAGGTTGGCAATTTGTATGTACAATGTGCGCTCCCATGTCGCCTTAGCTCCAAGTAGCCTGTTACTAGGATGTTGGGTAATAATGGTTGCACACCAACATCGTTTGCCTTGTTCACCGTGGTCATCAAAGGATGACGGGCCGCAAGACAGCGCTTGCCCGGTCCGAATATCCTGAAACTTGAGCACGCCAGACGAAGGCGCTTTCTGTGGAAGCACTAGATTGTTCTATTTTACCCACCATACAATAG
Organism: Pseudogymnoascus sp. BL308; assembly: GCA_001630595.1. NCBI lineage: Eukaryota > Fungi > Ascomycota > Leotiomycetes > Thelebolales > Thelebolaceae > Pseudogymnoascus > Pseudogymnoascus sp. BL308. The sequence goes on from LMYD01000721.1 coordinate 10,821, forward strand.
CGGCTGTTGCCAACAACTACAGATAAGCCAATTCACATATCTAATAGCCCTGTTATCAAGTTAAACACCGAAAGGGGTATATCTCCACAGCTTCCTTTCCGCGGCAAGTTCAGCGTCGTAATTACCCAGTTGAACAAATGCGCGGTGAAACAGGGCTTCCAAGATGGGATTCCCCAAGCTTGTCCACACAGCCTTGGTGTACTCCCAGTACTCTGGCTTATAACCAGCGCATTCCCAATCGACGATACCGCTAAGTTACCCTTGGTCAACTAATAGGTTAGTCCGGTGGAAGTCGGAGTGCGTAAAATATATGCTGTGGTTTTGCGGGTAAGAAGTTCGCCCGCCAAAAAAAGCAGCTGCAGTGCAGTCCATATGACTTGTGAGATGGTTATTGAAGTCCTCCTCGGTGTTGAAGGGCCCGCCAGATGTGTCAGGCATCCGATGATCACTTAACGGGCCGCCAAGGGTATCACAGAGAAGGTATGGCGTAGAATTAGGAATTTGTCTAATTTGTTCGACACACTCCGCTAGTCTGTTGGCAAAACGATCTCGCTCCTCGTATGACATGAGGTGGAGTACATCGCCGAGCATCCGACCCGGTAGATGTGACATAACTAGATATTTCTTGTTGCGGTACTCTCCTGTATCAACTATCCGCGGCGCTGGAATTGATGGATACTGCGCAACGAGTCGAAGGGCATTAACTTTCCTCTCATATGACCTTAGACAGTCCTTAACAACCAACCCAAAGGGAATTCGCTGAACATCTTGCCAGGAGCTAGCTCCGTAGAGCCAACGCCCAGCTCTCACTAGGAGGCGATAGCACCGCATGCGCGCCCATTTTGGTACATAGAGCCATGTGAAATAGAATATCCTTCGGGCGAGTGCGCCGAACAGATAGAGATTGTTGTCGAGAAAGCCAACGCCAACTTGTTGTAGTTAGTTTAGACCGCCATGTTATAGATATGGGATTCGAACCTAATCGATGCTGGGGCCAGCCTCGGGCAATTTTATCCTCGATATAAAGCAAGTGAAGAGCAGCAGAGAACCTGTAATGAACAGCAAAAAGGAATCTACTTGGTGGATTAAGACCTTCCGATTTGATAGTTAAACATGTAAAGTTCTGTCTTGAGTTTTGGAAGTATGTTCCGTTCCCAAGGACGAGATCAGAGGGCTCCTCAGGGTATAATGCACGCATTACAAACTGCAAACAATGTAGTTAGCAGTGTATTCTTGAGTTATAATATACTTGGACTTACTTCAGGGGCGCTATCTGTTCCCTCTAGCTCATCCTCGGGGCTCTTTGATGTTAACCCACGTGCCTGAACGTTAACGTGCCCGCCTCGAAACGCTTTGTGGATACTTGGCGAGAGCGACCACAGATTCCGAAGGATATCCCCATAATTATCGCTGTGAATCTGGAGAAGAGCTTTTAGTCTAGCTATGTGTACAGGCGACAGAAAGGCATCAAGTATTGTATATATGCGCCCCTAATTGAAACCATAAGATAAAAAGACGAATTGGTTACAGTTTGGGCATCTTACCTCTTTAGCCAAGTTAAGGTTAGGAAATATCGAGGGAGGAATTATATATGCGGGCTCGCACATTAACACAAGTCCTTTATTAGGCGGGTCCATGCTGCTGATAGAGCAGGACGGTCCATCTCTACAGCGAACCAACTCGTCAAGGCGTACGGGAACCGGATCAAAGGTCGTTACTGCACGGCGTTAGTTTAGAAAGTAAAATGGTCGCATTAGACTCACATGTCGTTACCAAGTCCCTCCAGTCCTTCTTGAAGAACCGCAGACAGGCTTCTACATCTTGGTTAGGGCTCTTGTCGACGGTCGAAAGGAGGTAATGTGCAGCTCGCTCTGGATCGACGGCACCTTCTACGAAGTGCTTCAAAAGAAGATGCTCCGTAGGCTCGAGGCGTGCCGAAGAAATGAGTTCTAACGCGGTAAGCTTCAGACTAGCCATTGACTAAATGGTGCCTAAAGAAGTTCGATGACAGATTTGACTAGTCTGCTCGTATATACAATATAAACGTGACCTTTGTGTTGTCTACATATCCGCGTAGTGTTGGGGTAAAGATAACGTGCGCCCTGGGATACGGTCGTATTTGGCTCTGGAATGGCAACTTTCTGTCTATGGGATGGGACTGGATTGGGCGATTGCGGAAGAGTCCGATTTATGATGGCATGGTAGAATATATAGAAATGTGTACGACTTAGTTTTTCACCTACCTTCAAGTAATCAATCGAGCTCGACCACGTTGCGCTACCTGAAAATACTTTTTTGTCGTACTTTATGGTATATACGCGAATTAAATAATAATAATTCATGGGGGATATAAAAACTAACTATGGCAGTTTAACAATGTATTGGCAGGCATCATGCAGCCATTGCCTTTTCCCAGTCGGCTTTCATGCTTGTATAGACACCGTCTTTTGTGAGGATATCAAACCCAACCAACGCCATCGTTTTCCCCACTATAATCGCCTTGTCATGAGCAACGTCTGTCCCCGCAGCCTTTGCGAAACCAGCATTATGTGGGCCAACCCCACCTTCTGTGGGGATGCTGAACATAGTATGGAGCGAGGGCATGACTTGACTGACGTTGCCTGTGGTTGAGAGGTCGCGGTCAGTATATTATCAATTTGGGTGCAACTCTCGCAAAAGATGGAATACACACCTTGATCTGTCGAACCTGTCACGATTACTGGCGAGATTTTTGTCACTTGGTGTCCGTATCGTGCAGTGTGGGACGTGTAAAGACCGCAGATGGTCTCGTTCAAGACGACGTCGGCGTACAAAGCTCCGCTATGATGCCAAATGTTAGCGCTGATTCCTGGGTGTGCAGCATCCTGACGTAGGGAATCCTACTATTTAATCTCGACCTCGGTTCCAGTTGCCAATGCAGCAGCATTGATACAATTAACCACCCTCGCCGTCAACACCTTCAAACCTGCCAAACGCGGGCTTCGCGCCTGGTAAGCTGCTTTGGCATAAGCTGGGATGACGTTCACCGTCTTCTCTGACTCAAGTAGCACATTGTGAATACGCTCGTCTGGCTCCATCTGCTGGCGCAGTAGCGAGATGCTGTTATATGCGGAAACTGCAGAGTCAAGAGCATTGACACCCTTCCACGGGTTCCCGCCAGCGTGGGCATTCTTTCCACGGTACTCAGCACTGAGGTATTGGCGGGCAATCATACGGATGCCAGCTACACCGTCATTGATTGCGTTTTCACCGCCACTGCCAGTAATATCGCCCGCAATAGGGTGACTGTACGTGGGAAGTTATTAAGAGCCCATCTAATAGAACTAAGTTCGGGTGGGAAGGAGGAATACTTACGCCATTAGAGAGGCATCGACACCTTTGTAAGCTCCAGCATCAAGCAGTTTAATCTTCGCACCTGAGCCCTCCTCGTCAGGAGTGCCAAGCAGCTGTACCCTGCCAGGGACACCTAGCTTCTTCAGTGACATAGAGAGACCTAAGAAAGCTGCGACAGAGCTAGTGGCGATAAGATTGTGGCCGCATGCATGGCCAATTCCTGGGAGGCAGTCATATTCGGCATTGAAATTGACGAGACGACCTCCCGAGCCAGAGAGAACTTCAAACGCGGTGGGCCTGCCGTATGCTGAACGTGTAACTGCATAGCCTTGTTCCTCAAAGAAGGAACACAAGGTCTCATGGGCCATGAACTCATGCTCGCCAAGTTCGGGGTTCTCCCAAATCTAGAAGAGGTTAGAATGGAGATAAGGCCAAGAGATAGGAGATGCACCCCCGAACATCATACCTTTCTGTTGACTTCCCGCAGTCTCTGGTTTAGGCCATCGATTGCCGTGTCGACTTCAACCTTGATATCGCCTGCAAAAGTGCTCGTATCGCCACCCATGATTCTTTATAATTAGAAATCCGACGGGAAGATCTTAGATTGTCTAATAGTCTGTGTATTTTGATGTCACGAAGATTGCTGTGGTAGGTTATCAGAGTTGTGAGCCATCAACCTCTCTTCTTATACGCCTTTGTCGGTATTGCGGCACCGCTCCTGAACGTGGGGATGCCATTGACTCCATATCACCCGGACAGAAAGTGGGTTCCGCACTGTTTTGCCGACGAGACAGTGGAGATATGCTCGAGATAGATATTGTCGAGATAAGCTCCCTATACACTGCCGCCGCCAACTGCCATATTTGAAGCTATTTGATTACGGGTTGAGGCCAATTGCCGATATGGTGGGCCGAGGTTTGGGGCTCCGTGACCGACACGAAGGTCATTGGTTCCTATATTGCCGACGAGGCCACCCCTGGCGCTAATTGGCCGGTTTATTTTCCGATGTCGCCTCCTCTAAATGCGCTAAAAACGGGAATGGATGCGGCTAACGTTAACAGTCTTGGACTGCTTAATTAGTTGGATATCAATCCCGTCAATCCTCTTATATCGAGGTCATATCAACCAGAGTGGGTTTTTTTTATCTTCCCCATATTTTCATATCTCGGAATTAGTCCGTCGTTATGGATCCTGTATCCAATCAGTTACTCGTTACCCCACCTAGAATCTGGGGAAATAAGGCCCGGTGTGGGGAAAAGCTGCGCCATGAAGTAGTCGCGCAAGATAAGGGGAGTCTTGGAAGCCATAGTAGGTTGATTATAAAGGGGTTCCAATAACCGGATATTCGAACGTGACAGTCTTCAGCTTCAGTGATACTCTGCCGCAGAAAATATCTCTTTACAATTTGACATTATGGCGGAGAAGAATATCGACGCCCATCCAGGTCCCGATGGCCAACCGGTTTCTGTCACAAGGAGAGACTCGGTATCTAAGAGTGCGGAGCCATTCAAGACCGAGATTGAAGATGTCGCCAATGTTGAGGTGACAGACGAGCAGAATCGTAAAGTACTGCGGAAGATTGATATGTTGTGGGTGCCCCTTAGTCGCCACATGCCGAACTAGCCTCCATTAACTAAAGCCCAGCTTGCTACCCGTCATGGGATTCTGTTATATGCTTCAATTTCTCGACAAGGGTGCTTTGGCTGCCTCGACGTTGCTTGGTATCCTTGACCCGACAACAGGAATTGTGAGTTTCTCCAGAAACTCGAGATAATACCGCGTTGATAAACCAGGCTAACATCCCGACCCTGGCGAGCAGCATCTGCAAGGTTCTGAGCTTGCATGGTGCTCTGGTATTTTCTACTTTGGATACATGGCATTCAGCTTCCCCAGCGCATACTTTGTTGTCCGCTTGCCGATCGGCAGGTATCTCTCCATAGCTGTTGTCTTATGGGGTGGCATATTGATGACCACAGCCGGCTGCACGTCATTCGCCGGCCTGATGGTACAGCGATTTTTCCTCGGCGTCGCGGAAGCAGCTATAGCTCCTGGCTTCTCCCTTATTATTGGGATGTTTTATCTACGCAAGGAGCAACCCATTCGTCAGGCTGGTTGGTTCATGGGCAACTGCGTTGCACTGATCCTGACTGGACTCGTCTCATATGGAGTTCTACTCATCCCGAATCCACCTATCCCTCATTGGAAACTTCTATTTTTGATTGAAGGGTCAGTTACTGTCGCGTATGGTGTGTTTATGTTTTTCACGCTGCCAGACTCTGTATCTACCGCCTGGTTCCTGAAGCCCGAGGAGCGCCTCATTGCATTGGCCCGCACGCTGAAAAACAAGACTGGTATCATGGATAACGGTGAATTCAAGTGGCCACAGCTTTGGGAAGCTCTTCGCGACCCCCAAACTTGGTTGCTCGTACTGTACACATTTTGCATCAATCTCCCAAATGGTGCTTTGACAACTGTAAGTTAAACTCTCAGTGCAACGCAGCGGAGAACATATAACTGACACAAGCTATCTAGTTCCAACCCCTCATTATCCAAGGAATGGGCTTCAGCCCCCTCAGATCGATCCTTCTCGGTCTGCCCAGCGGAGGCGTCGAAATCGTCTTCCTAGTCATCACAAGCTTCCTCGCCTCATACCTTCGCAACGCCCGCGTGTTGCTAATGATCCTTAACACGGCGATCTCCATGGTCGGAATGGTGCTCGTGTATTGCCTAGATAGCCAAGCCGGGCGTATGACGGGCCTCGTGTTTTCCGTTGTCTTCGCGATGAATATCCCCATCTCCCTGAGCCTTGTCACGTCAAACGTGGCGGGGTTCACGAAGAGGAGTATAGTGAGTTCATTGCTGTTCGTAGGTTATTGCGTTGGCAACATTGTTGGCCCGCAGTTCTTCCTCTCCACCGAAGCACCGGTATACAAGGTCAGACTCGCCCCTCCCCTAGTTCTTTCGATTGCTAAACAAAATCAGATGGGGATCACGTCGGCACTCGCGGGATACTCTTTCAGCATTGCCTTCCTTATTTGCCTGTATCTGTATTACCATTTCGAGAATAAGCGGAGGGATGAGCTATATGGTTCTGAAACCACAATCGAGTCTGACCAGGAACTCGCCGACGAGTTATCCAACCAGACCGACCGCACGATTACGAGCTTCCGCTATGTATTGTGATATATCTATGGCATTGGCGTATTTATTCTCTGTACTCTGCATGCGCGTACTTGTCCGTAGCAACACATGTTATTTAGCGATTGATGATATTTCATGCTACCTGAGCATACTATTTACATATGTAACCCATACATACATACATACTGTTTAGTTCTGTGACCCGACAGTAGTGTGAGGGCAATAAATATATACATGTAATTAAAGTTCCTGGGAATTGAAATCCTTTGCCAGTAACCGTAGAGGGACGGCGATTCCATCTACCTTAAGGCAAGCAATTTGACCCCTCAAGGGCAATAGCTGCCCTTATCCTGGGTCCGTATCCATACTCTGGATTCGCCATTGTTTGCTGCGCTCTCAAACGCACCTCCGTCACCCACGGTTGCCGTTGTGCAGGTGAGGAGGTCGACAACTACATCCCCAGAATCGAACTGAGATGCTGGGACGCTGAACCCGTTGGTTGTGCCCTGTGCTCCTACGTTCGACACCACAACCAGCACCGGTCCCCTCTTCATCGCCAGATACTGAGACGACGTCCCAACGGCCTCGGCGCCCCAGGCGAAATACTCCGCCTTGCCCGCAATATCCGAAGCAAGGTATCTGATCTGATGTAGCAGTGCAATATGCTTATACAGTTCCGCATCGGTATTATACCCGCTAGGCCACAGCGCCTCGCGATTATCTGGGTCTGCTGCACCGCTAAAGCGGTGCTCGAAACCATAGTACACCACCGGGATGCCAGATGCGAACATCAAAAACGTGGCCGCATTTCTATCCCTCACCACGTCGCTGCCCTCTCGGCTGGCAAAACGCGGCTGGTCATGGTTATCGAGGAAATTCGCCAGCGCGTTGACGTCAGTGAAGAGAGAGGCCTCGGTGCTCATCATGGTAGATAGACGGCTGAAGTCTCCGCCCACGAACGACTCGATGAGGGCGTACCACAGCGGGTAGTTGAGTGCGCTGGATAGAGGACCTTCATACCCTGCCACAAAATCGGGGTTCCCATCGAGCACCTCCCCTGTCACGTAGACGCCGACAGCCTCCTGGAATTGAGTAAGGTATTCTTTCGGGACGTGTTTGGCGGTGTCGAGACGGATGCCGTCAATGCCGTAGGTTTTGACAATGTCGGCGACGCTGTTCACCATCGCAGTGTAGACATCTCCGTCCTCAGAATTGACATCAGGGAGGGAGGGAGTGTCAGTTACGAGCCAACAGTTTTCGATGGAACCTTGATTATCGTAGTCGATGCCGCATGGGGTGTGGAAGGCGGACGCGGTGTTGAACGGCGCTGGGAAGACAGAGTAGTCCACTGAGCCAGAGGCCTGGTTCGCGGCAAGATGGTTGACGACGACGTCTATCATGAGTGACATGCCGCGACTGTGCAGAGTGTCGGAAAGGCTCTTCAGATCGTCTGCAGTCCCAAAGTGAGGGTTGAGAGTGAACGGGTCGTTGCCCCAGTCTGGTATGCTGGTCAGAAAAGTTTCATAGGATGGCTACCAGGGAAAGAACACTTACACCCATGGTACGCCTGGCCCCACTGGGTATTATCTTCGATGTTATGAATGCTATGCCTTGTTAATAAATGGTTGGTTAGGGTCGGAGTACCGAAGGGTTCTTACACAGGAGAAATCCAAACAGCATCGAAGCCCATGCCCTGGATGTAATCGAGCTTATTCTCTATCCCCTTCCACGTCCCGCCGCAGTAGTTGTTGATTTGGCAGTCTGGCGATGTTCCCTCCGTCGTCGCGAATCGATCGGTGAGAACCTGGTAAATTGACGACTCGCGCCATTCCGCAGCTGTCTTCGCGTTCGCACTGGTGAAGATCGCCGCAGCGACGGCGAGGTATCGAGCGACAAGGGCAGGGCGGTTGAAAAACATGATGACCGTCGCTTTTTATCCAGGTACGAGATCTGCAGAGTTAAAGATGTGTGCCATGATTGTGGCGGCGTCAAGTGTATTTGTAGTCGACTAACACAGCGAAGGTCTCCTGGGATGACGACCCCACGCGCCGTTCACCACAACAAGCCAAGAATCGTGAAACATGGCAAACAACCTATAACTGCGGGTACAATTTAAGGATTCCCGCAGCTCTCTTTGTCAACGAGCAGAGTTGAGAATACAGTTCTATGCTAAAGTATGCTAGAGTATGTTGGAAGATGGATAAAAGCTTGGAAAATGGGGAAAATGGGGACAATGAGGGGAAATATGCGCTTCATCGGTGTGAAATAGAGTGAAATAAAGTATGCACATCATCATGCAGGGGTATCATAGACTACCGCGACACTACCGGCGTCATCCAGTGGTATGAGTGCAGTAGCGTAGGGGGCCGCTAGAGGGATTATTTGTGATTATAGGGATTATAGGGATTATGTTGTGATTATGTAGGGTGTTCTAGGGTGTTTGAAGGGTTTGCTAGGCGTTGGCTAGGCGTTAGCTAGGTGGTAGCTAGGCGTTAGTTAGGGGTTGGTTAGGGTCGTTCGGGCCTTCTGTGGCGCGGCAAGGGCGATCGGCGAAGAATTGTCGGGCCTTTTCCATGATAATAAGGCCTTGGCACAGTAGTGGGCGGTAGTACTGTAGCAGGCTCTCGCAAGGGCTTACTTCCAACTCCTAATCTAATCTAATAGTCGCCGTCTGAGCTCTGGAGAATCCTGGGGTATAATGGTAGATACAGTAGTTATGGAGAGGGGAGAGGGGAGAGGGAAGAGGTGGGGGTTGGGGTTGGGGTGGGGCTGACGGTTTCCACGACACGCATGAACCGGCCCCCACGTGCTCGCGCGCCTGTCTTGGCGCCCACAAGATGGAACAAGCAATGACGACGAGACCCTAGAGCCTTGGCGCTTAGATTTTTGATGCCCCAGCCGCCAATCGCGATTATTTTTCGTCTAAACATCAAACATCACAGAGCAAATCCTTCCTTGACCAAATAATACCTACCCCCCTGCATCAAAATCTAACCCCCTTTATTACTTACTACCCTATGTTTTGACGTTTATTTCACCTTTTGCTGCTCTCTGCCAATTCCCCGGGATTGCGCTGATCAGAAACGCGATAAGCCCCCCCCCCCCCCCCCCCCCCCCCCCCCCCCCCCCAAACTGTCCACCAGCTCACCTCTCTTGCTATANTGTCTCGTACCTGTTCAAGGAGAAATTCTATCTCTCTGAAGCCTGTGAGCCAACCCAACTAATAATGTCACATTCATCACCCCCGCTAACGATGACCCCGTATCAGTGATATCCCTCCTCGCGGGCGTCATCTTCTCTCCTCCGGCCGCCAACTTCGTGAGACCACTAGAATATGCCAATGGCGATAAGCTTGCCCTCGAGCAGATTACGCTCGCCTTCTCGCGCCTCGTCCTGGGCGTCCAGCTAGTTCTCGCTGGCGTGCAGCTGCCCAGCCGCTATTTGAAGCGAGAATGGAAACCGCTCTCACTTTTGCTCGGGCCTATTATGACAACCATGTGGATGTGCAGCAGTCTGCTGATCTGGGCCATGGTGCCCAACTTACCATTTCTGCATGCACTGGCGGTGGGCGCATGTGTCACGCCGACAGATCCGGTATTGTCGAATTCCATTGTCAAGGGCAAGTTTGCGGACAAGAATGTTCCGAAGGAGCTACAGAAGATCATTATTGCCGAGTCAGGGGCGAATGATGGGCTTGGGTACCCTTTCTTATTTCTTGCGCTATACCTCATCAAGTACACTGGTGAGGGCGGTATCGGCCAGACAGGTGGCGCAGGAACGGCGATGGGACTGTGGTTTTACGAGACCTGGGCTTATACGATCATTCTTAGCGTCGTGTATGGCGCTGTTGTCGGATGGACTGCAAATCAGCTGCTTCACTGGGCAGAAGAGCGGAAGTTCGTCGACCGCGAGAGCTTCCTTGTCTTTGCCATTGCGCTTGCACTGTTCATTCTCGGAACGTGCGGGATGATAGGGAGTGACGACGTCCTTGCGTGCTTTATCGCTGGAAATGCATTCACGTGGGACGATTGGTTCCGTCTAGAGACCCTAGACGACTCGCTACAGCCTACAATCGACATGCTTCTCAATTTGTCGGTGTTCATGTGGTACGGGGCTACATGCCCCTGGGCATCTTTCCTCGACAATAACGTCATTCCCCTCTACCGCCTCATTTTCCTTGGGATATTGATCCTGGCTTTCAGACGTCTCCCAGTAGTCTTTGCCATGCACAAATTCATCCACCAGATTGATGAGAAGCGACAGGCAGTTTTCGTCGGCTTCTTCGGGCCCATCGGCGTCTCAGCCATTTTTTATCTCTACATCGGTCGAGAATTTTTGCACCATCTTTCTACTGGTGATGTAGAGAGACCAGATGCTGAAGCACTTGCGGAGACATTTGATGTCGTCGTCTGGTTCCTTGTCATTTGCAGCATCGTAAGTTGCCCGCCACTCATTCACCCCTTATCACCCTCATTAACACCTCTAGGTCGTCCACGGAATCAGCATCCCCCTTGGAAAATTGGGCTTTTACCTCCCCCGCACCATCTCCCAAGCCCTCGACTCCACGCGCGAGTCCGATATCGAAGATATCGAGGAACCGCGCTCCTTCCAGCTCCGTCGCCGCAATCGCAACCGCAGAGAGCAGAACCGCTCGGGCGACATCTCTGCACCACATGGGGCCGTACTAAATCGCGGGACAGTGATTCCTGCTAGCAAAGAGGATACTGCGCCGTCGAGCGGGAGGAGTACGGTTGTTGGGAGGGAGAGTGGGGCAATTAGGTTTGCCGGTGATTCGATTACAAGGGTGGGGTGAGGAGTGAAGGTTCTGATGCTGAGTATACGTTCAACAACGATGCCAAAAGGGATCTGGATATGAAGCTCTTTGTCGAGTATTTTTTCTCCCTGGAGGTTCTAGGATTGGAAGCTCCGCTCATAGGGTGGCATTGTTTGTGAGAGAGTCACTTTGCACGAGATGCTGATGGCGGTCATCTGTCATGGGGCCATACGAGCTGCGCAAAGAGGTCACAATTCTGCGCCGAAGAAAATGCGATGGTAGTCCCATGCCATGGTCAGTAACTGTTCTCGACAGCTTCAATTTAAGCAAGGCTGGCTGCTTCATACATGCAGGTAAATTATTCATTAGGGCAATTACGTAGAGAAATATAAGACAGCGCATATTTATTTACTCGGTTCTACAGTTACAGTGCCGGCAATTCTCCCATTGGCTTTAAGATTTCTTATCCATGCCTCATAGTCTCGGGATGGTTGCATGATGCCTGCTTGCATGCAGTCGAGATTGATGTGGAAGCCTCATCTGTTGTTAGACGAAGAAGCCAGACGAGGCTCGGTGAGCAGCAATGTGCTATCTGAAAAATATTAAAGGATGGTGTTTGGGTCTCCTGCTCCGCGGCTATGCATTGACCTTCCCCGTGGAGTGCATGCCCCCTAGGCTTCATTGGTATATGACTGCATGTGCTACGGCTACAGAATGTGTAGCTTCAGTAGTTGCAGCGGAAGTACAGATAAGCCAACAATGCCTCTTCGGTGATTACTCTATAAGGCCATACAGCTTGGGGCATTTCTTTGACGACCAAGTAGAATGCGGGCCGCCCGGCTACACGCATCCGCATGGATGGACACGCCGGTTCTGGACATCCGAACATCGAAATCTGCAGTACACTGCTCTATTGGATTCGTTTTGTTTTACTACTGTGTAGATCAATTGAGCCATGCCATTCATGCGGGGACACGTAGGACCAAACCCCAACTGCATGGTCGGAGTCTCAAAAGATCACCATAGCTATTGGACCATCAGGCTTCCGCGTCTAGGCATACGCTCCCCCACATTGAACCTCTCAATGATGGTGCGACGAGAAGCCAATAGATTTTATCGATGGTACACCCTCGAACATATTTTTGTTCCATCATTATCACTATCTCGAATGCTTTCCATCGGTCAAGGCGCAAGAGTTGGCAACTTAGCCATCTTATATCACCGATACAATGCAATGCCACACTGAGATAATAGGCGATGATGGCCTAGCCAGTCGCACAGAGGCACGTTCTGAAACCTGTAAGCCTCGATTAATTATGGGTGACAGTTGAGTGGGGGTGACCAAGACTGAATTGAGGCACAATGTCGTGATACGTGTCCATCGAGACGTGGCAGGGAACCTCGTTCCATATCAGATAGGGTTCTGCTCCATTTACTGTACCAGGAGATCAAATTAGCCATTGGTCGCGCAGCAATTTTTTTTAAAAAAAAAATCCTACTTAAGAGGAATGCCTGCTTGCAATTCCCAACTAAGCTCGTAACTTATCAACTGCTAGCTGTAAACTTATGTCACGGAGTCAAGATCCGGCCAGGGTGCTTAGAACAGAGAAAACCCGAAGAGAAGCCACATTGACGTCAGGTATTAACAGCTTGAAGTGGAACATCTCGAAATCCATCGGAATTGGTAAAAAACCCGGTCAACAGGACGACGCAATTGCAAGAATGGTATGAAATTAGTAATATTAAAGACACATTGAGGCTTTATCTAATTAATTTTGAGCATAGTCCCCTTCACAAAATAAGCAACGTACGAAGCGCACCACACCAAATATGGACAGCGAGCAGCCCCGAACGAACGGACATACTGGTAGCCAGTCTAATAGCAGCACCAATCGCCAGTTAAGCAATGCTCCTTCAGTCGCCCAGCCCGAGGCAAACTTAGGCCCTCTGACTCAAGAGCTTCGCGATGCGTCTGAGAGGTTATCAGATATTCAAGGGGCTATTCAAGCCATAGCCGCATCGTGCATCCAACATGCGGATGATATTACTCGGATTCCGGAGGTACGGGAGAGGTACGAGAACCTAAGGCAGGAAGTCGAGCAAAAAGACATGGTGATTGCAGATCAAAAGACTGCCCTTGACGTTTTGAATCGGATGGCTTCTGAGAAAGATGAAGCTGCTGCGAAAGATGTCAAGGCCTATTTAGCAGATAAAGAGAGGCTGGAAAGGGAAAGAGAAGAATTCGATCAACAGAAGAAAGCAGCCGCTAAGGAACTAGAGAAGAAAAAGTCAGAATTGAAAGATGAAGCTTCCAAATCGTTATCGCGACGAGTGGCAGAACAGGATAAGAAGTTCAGAGAACAAATGGAGGCCCTAGAAATCGATCTGGAAAAACGGCAGAGCGACCAAGAAAAAAAACTCTCAAATCTGGAGATAAAAAATAAGAAGGGCCTTCAGACAATCAGTACGCTGAATGAAGAGATCGATAAACTACAATATCAGTTGGAAGATGGGGTTGGAAAATATGAGGATGCCAACAAACTAAAGGAAGGGTACAAACAGGACATAAAAGAACTCGCTGAGAATTTGGAGAGCCTGCGGGAGGAATTTTCACTAAAAAGCAAGCCTCTTGAATACTAGTAAGTCAAACTCAAACTGACACGCTGTAAAGCCATATCACTAAGATTGAAATAGCAGAGACAAATTCGCCGATATTTCACGTGCAATACAGAGCATCTCGTCCCAATATTTTGCCAGAGAGCTAAATGACAAGGTTTAACACCTTCTCATTGTACCAATTATCCCAACTAACCAATGTGCAGGAAATGGCAAAGCTGCCTGGGATTATTCCAGCCACTGACTCAACATTTTCTGACGTCCCCTTGTCGAACTCCGAAACGTCGAAGCAGCTTAGAATTGCTCACGCCCAGCGAGTAATATCAAGCGCTATATACAACACTATCTGGCAATCATATTCTTCCGATGTAACAGCGGCAGATTCAAGGTTATCTGATTTTCTTCGAGAAATAGGGGCCTCCGTGGCCATATCTAGACACGAATCTAATGGTAACAGTCGTTCTGCAGATGTTTGGAGATCCATCACAATACGTGCACTTCAATCCATGTCTGCTACTAATACAGAACTGCAGCAGAGTCAGTTGGAGGGACATGGCACTGCATTTACCATCAACAGCAGGGAATACAAACTTGTAGAAGTCGTTCTATCGGTCCTCAGCCCGCTGCTGGAATCGTCGGATTTACCTCAGTTCAAGGCCGACCTTCTACTGATCGCTAAACAAGCGATTTACGTCTGGACCTGTGCCCAAGTCGATGAACGAACGTTCATTATCAATCATACGCTTAGTCAGGGTGATAAACATGGCTGGAAGGTCGCGGCCCTTGATTGCGTGTCCCTATATGCAGACGGTGGTAGCAGCCAGGGGGCAGGCGGATCAAGGCTGCGAAATTCAACAAAAATCCTCACATTGTTTCCAATTATAACGGCTACAAAGCGGGTCCAGATGGAGAAAGTAGGTCTTGGACCCCCTGGCAGCTGGCCCGACCAAGACAAGCAGCAGGCGTCAAATCTGGAAGTGACAATTATCCACAATGGATTCGGCCTTTCAGAGGACTCAGAGCTGGTGCAAAGGGGGATGGAGGAGATGGAAGAATTGAAGAGGATGAGATTAGACCATGAAGAATTGTGGGCTAAAAAACTAGTCGAGAGGCATAAAGGGCATAACAGAAATAACTCTACAGCTGATACCATATCTGGACCGCCAAGCCCATCCGAATCATGGAGTAAGAATAAGCTGAATAATCATATGACCGGCAATTGAGGAGAGATAAAACATGGCAGTGGGCTTAGCGTCGGAGATGCGTAATGATGTTCTTGCTGGTTCTTCATTGGAGTTTGGTGGTCTAACGAGGGAATTTATGTTGACGGATAATCTGGGCTTATTTATAAATTAACGATTGAACTATGATTTTCACTCTTGGTGTCGAATTATGAAGTAACGTTGTTGCTTACAATATGTACCCGGGGCAGGCTGTCCAAGAACTAGGATACCCTTCTACGACGCCAAACTACAGCTTCGCATGGTGCTTCTCCGCTTCTCCCTCAACCCCAATCTCAGTAGTGCACAAAATAAACGTATCTTTCAAGCTCCCCACCCTATACTTCCGATTGACAACCTGGTAATCCTCGCTGGCCAGCATGTCCGCAAAATGCCAAATGCTCGGATAGTGCGCCAGGGCAACCTCATCCCACCCCTCTCCGCTGTCACCATCCTGGCGCACCACAGTTCCTACGATCTTTGCTGTCCCACCCCTCCGCGAGCCAACCGACTTCGCGAACTCGGCGCCGTACTTCAGATACTCCACTTTTTTTCCCTCCTTGAAAGCAAGTAGGTTTAGCATTGATACGGCGCCTTTCCCTTCCTGGTCGCCAAATTTAGAGATCCAGTCTTTCAATTCAGGGCTGAGCTCGAGGTCCTGGGAAGAACTCGCAGTGCGTGGCTTGGTCAAGGAGCCAGTTAGCTCTGGCACGTCACCCTTTTTGGGATGGAGCAATTGGACATTCTTGGTCTCAAAGTTTTGGAGAAGGCGCGAGGGGCTGTAGGGTTTAATTAGTATTCTAGCCAGTAGCATAGTATGAGTCGCACGGGACAGGATGCATACACTCCAGCATGGACAATCCATTGGTGCTGAACCAATGTCTGCAGGTCCGAAGGAAGAGGATCAGAATTAGGGAGGGTGAGGAGCAGGTCCCAATGTATATTTTGCGCGAGTAGTTTATCTGTGGAAGTCGAATTTGGCAGGACGATCCAACGCACGACTCTTCCTATCGTGAGAGGGGTGATGGAGGACGACGAAACGGCGGAGAGGAATTGGGGGATTGGCACTGCAACAGACAGAAGAAGGACGGTGCAGACTGGCATTTTGGAGATTTATTTTCTCTATAATTCAATGTGATCTTTACAGGTAGAGGTCATGTCGAATGAGGGGCAACGATGGGCCTCGGCTTGATGGATAGCGCTTAGTCAGCCTAGATAAACGGAGTTAATGAGTTGTGGCATCCATCCCCACGCCTCCAATCCACTGAAAGCACTACATCTCCTCCCCGAGGCTGAGACATTTCTTGAGGCTGACAGTTACAACGACAAATAAAACCATTGCCACTATGACAATTACCATGCCATCTATTAAGTTGGTTAAAATTAATCGCGAAAATGCAGGCATTTCCAGGTCACAGCGCTGTTCGAAAAGGGCATTTTGTAAGAGAGGTTGCAATAGACGATGAATAGCTACATATATTGACTATGGTCCAGCAAGTACTGAGGAGTGTCACCACGTCGGTCTCTTGTGTCAGGGTTGGCTCCGTGACTCAATAACAAATTATATACCTTTGATCGGTACCGAGCCGCATAATGGAGCGGTGTTTTGCCTTCGATGTCCTTAGCTTGCAAATAAGCGTTCGATGATAGAAGCAGTTCAGTAGTAGATAGGTCAAAGTTCCAGACTGATAAGTGTAAGGGCGTCCTTCTGCTAGAGTCTTCTGCGTCTATATCCAGGCCAAGGCTTATCAAGAAAGAAGCCACCTCTGTGTGCTTATTCCTGACAGCAAGGTGTAAAGGGGTCTCTGCACGTACAGTACTAACGATTATGCTGCAATTTTGATCGGCAAGGTGGCGAACAATATCCAAGTGGCCGCTTGCAGCAGCTTTGTGTAAGGCTCTTGCACCAACGTTATCTGTTGCTTCCAGCTTGGAATTGTGGTTCAAAAGAACACGGACTATTTCTATTGTCCCCTTCGTCGAAGCGAGGTGCAGGGAAGTCTGTCCATGCGAGTCCACAGCATCTACATTTGCCCCATGATGAAGCAATATGACGGCGATCTCGAAATTTCCATATGCTACTGCAAAATGAAGCGCCGTCCAATTCTTGCAATAGCTCCATACTGGCCCATTGTATGTAGCGTGTAAAGGTATAAAACGCTCCATGCAACTTCGTACTTCAAGGTTGGCCCTGAAATTGAGTAAAAGTGAGACAATTTTAGCATGTCCACCCATAACGGCATAATGCAATGCCGTTCTTCCCTCTTCATCCTGTGAATCTATGGCGGATACTGCGAGTCTTTTCCCTGCTTCAAGGTCGAGACCACCTTGTCCTTCATTTTCCAGAAGATTCTCGACAATGTCGTAGTAACCTGCCTTTGCAGCGAGACGCATAACACTCGAATCATACTCCCAAGATTCAAAGCCTGTCGGTCGTTGTGTGAGAAGGAGTTTGAATATATCCTCGTATCCATTCTCCACCGCTTCAATCGCTGCAATTCTGTCCGAGCACCACTGCGACTTTTCAAGACTAACACCCGACGCAAGCAATAGCTTAATGGTTGACATATGGCCTCCTTTTGCGGCTTCTGCGAGAGGGCTTTTATTCCTGAAAGTGAACTGAGGATCCAGGATTTTCGTTTTTGAACCTAGTAATAACTTGACGACGGAGTTGTTGCCGTAGGCTGACGCATGCGCCATCGCAGATAACATCGAGTCGACCGATGGTGATGGTTTACGTTTTAATAGCAGAGTTACAAGCGCATCGTAGCCCATAAATGCTGCAGTATCAAGTAGCGTCTTTTCCGGCATATCCTGACGCCGAAATAGCTCAACCTGTAGGAGATAATTCACAAGTGAAAGTCGTGGAGCTTTATGTATCGCTGTGAGAATATAGCTGCTTCCGGCCATTTTGAGCGAGAAGACGTCGATTACTGATAAATAGGAAATAATTTGGAGTATAACTGCCCAAGGGAGGCTATCTAGACCCTATTGCAACTACATTAGCTACATAATAGAAGGCTGGGAATAATACAAGTTGAATATTATGCTCTCAGTTCAAAATAAAATGGTAGTGTGTGAAAGTTGTCTTAACTACCTTGGGTCGTCTGGTCTCCACCGACGCCAAAGTCGAGCTCGAAATCTTCGCTCGTATGGTTTTGCTTCGATCTCCCATCGAGCTTTGTTGCAGCAGAGGGAGTATATGGATCGATTCCTCACGGTGCGATAGGAATTGCAATTTTAGCTTCATCTTGCTATATATTTATGATGACGGGCGCGGAAAGTGTATCGGGTTTAGAAGGTCAGGCTGTATGTAGTATGGAGATTTGCAAGGCTGAATAATTTTGCGCTCTGGAAGTCTCTTAGAAGTGCACTTATGCACCTGGTAAATGCTGAGATCCGGTAAAAGGATTACTTTGGTTAGAAGTCGATTTAGCCAATCACATTTTGTTCTTGGAATCTCTCTGTTATCCATTTTGCCACGTCGAGCACGAAGTCTACATCTCTGTCAGACATCCTGGCTGACTAAGTGACTGAGCTCGCTAGAAGTTTTATCACCCCTGCTCGACAGCTCCAGCTAACTGCGGGGTTAAGTATAGTCATGGGGGTCGAACGAAGTAGGGCAGATCTTCCCCACGGCTAGAGTCGCCCTGGTCATTGGGCTGGAAATATGGCTCATTGTCTGTTACTTTCTCACTTTTCATAATAGCGAGTTTTTTTTCGCGAGACCATTGGGGGTTTAATTCAATTTTCACTTCCATTTTGCAAGATTCTCAATCTAGCATTTAATTGACCAGCTAGATGGATGAAAATTGTGCGAGATGTGCTGGTGTAAGCTGCTGGACGTAGTCCAAAGAAAAGAAGGACACCGACACTGGTCCCGCTTGATAAGTTTGACGTCGAACTTCACGTCAATGACTAGATAAAGAATGAGAGCTGGGCATCAACATATATTGGTCTAAATTCCTTAGTGGCGCCAATGAGCATCAATGGTCTATAAAACTAGATTTTGAGAGACCCGTCTTCAGATATCTACAAGCAACTTTTCCACGCCATTGTTCACAGACATGATTATAAACCATACTTAACTGTATCAAGTATCCTTGTCATCAGTCCCAGCAGGCCTCGTACCTGCTGCTCCCATCTGTTTGATACTACGCTCGATTTTCTTGTAAGCCCACTCGAAAGAAGGGTACAGGAATGGCCCTGTCCGAATGGAATGTGTTAGTAATTACTCCTTGTAGAAGGGATTCGCGGCAATTTCCCCAGAGATATGTCACAAGAGTAGGAAGGAATGACTGTGTTTCTCAATACATACTCATATCAAACCTGTTATCATCAACTCCATATGCCTCCATATGATACGCGGGTGTTACAGTCGTCATCTTGTGGCGGTTGATCTGTAGACATTCAAGTTAGTTTCTGCTCTTTTTAAACGGCAGTAGGGATAGCTTGATCCTGGAGTCGAAAGGGGGCTTCTGTCCGTACGTACCGCATAATTCCACGAAAAGAACCGCACTTTCTCGTATATTTGCTGTGGCGAAAGCGTATCTCCCCAAAGGTGAAGCAGCTTCTCCCACATGCCGTAGACTCCGAGTTTGCTATATACTATTAGCTACCATCGAGCGTTAAACAGCGTGGTAATGACATACTCAATCTTTCTCATGCGGCCGTAGACGCTTAATTCATTGTAAGTCATGCCCTGTTGATCGTTAGAATACTTCCTGTTAGGAGAGGAGTGAAAGTTCTTGCCATATCTGCCTCGTCCTCCTGTAGTGTGATGTCAGTATTAATTTTCTCATGCAAACTGCAGATTTGATTATACAGTCTCTTACCTGAACATAGTCTTCGGTCAAAGGTTCCAGCTCAGCTGTAGGCGGCGCATCCAGGAATTCCTGCAGGAGTCCAAGTCCAAAGTTCTCTTTCTGGGAAGCCCAATGAATGAAGCTCTTCAGATCTGTCTTGGAGATGCCGCCAATGGGATTGATACTGAAGCACAACACTGTTAGATATAGCATGATTCAATAATACTAAATAATCACTTACTCCGCCGATGAGCAATCGTATTTCCTGTGAAGCTGTTAGAGACATTGTTGGAAACCTAAAGGAGATGTTGATACTTACGTATAGTATCCACGAATTTGTTCATCCACATTGGCGCTTCCTAACACCAATAGACTTCCAGGGGCTCCTTCGCGGCGGCCGTTAATCTGCGGAAGCAGTTGCGCCAAAGTATACGCGTTGACCTGTAATTTTAGCGTTAGAGAGTAGATCGTTGATGAATGGCGAGAGGAGCATTTGCGTACCATTCTCAGGCGAGCTTGTATATTCCTAGGGGAAAGGTTAAATACGTGTCACAGGGAGGGCTATACTTGTTGATTGACTAAACACTAAGAAATCAAAGATAGGGACATACTGTAAGGCAAGATTTGACACTTTTGTGCCGCCGTACATCTTGAACTTTGGCTCGAAACCAGTGGTCGAGGTAAGGAGCTTAACTTGTGCGTCATATACGGGATCGATGCTGTAGGGCTCAAATTAGCACACGGGAAATCGGAAATGCGCTGCAATCTTGTCCTCGAACAATGATAGTTTCTAAAAACAGGGTTTGCGAATAGGGAACATACTCAAAGTCCAAGTGGTTTGCACCAATAACTTCCGCTAGATCTGCAGCTCTCTTGCGAGTCTCGGGTGAACTGTTCTTTTCCATACCCATATAAGCCGTCTATGGCACATTAGTTACTGTTGTGTAAAATGAGGATGGACTCCGAGATTCGTACACAAAAGATCCGATTGGCGATTTCTCGTGCGCTCTTAGGTTCCCAGGTGCTCCCTTCCTTTTCACCACAAATGCGGTGTAGATCTATAAGGACCTGGGGGTTCTCTTTCGACTCGATTGTTTTGTGGATCAAACGTGTCATAGAATGGACTACACCGTAGTAGTCAGCCTTGTATTCGTGGGTAGTTTGGCCGCCAGCTAAATCTGCATGAATCGAATATCACATACCGATAACAGCAGTTGCACAAGAATCGATTCCACCACTAAGCGGTAGGAAAAATCCAGCTTGCTTTCTGCAATTTCAACTGTTAGTTAATGTATAATCTAGAAATCCAGGGTAGACTTACGATCTACGGAGATAATCGAACTGTACGAGTCCCAATTTAGTCCCATGTCAGATAGCTTGGTGGGTGGTTAATACTTACCAGATAGCACGCGGGGCCATATGCAATTTCTTCCTCGGGAGTATTGTACACAGCTGGCTGAGAAGGCGATGGATGGAGCAGAAGGTCAATCTCGTCAATTTCACTGGATAGGGACACTACATATCGAGTCAGCACCTCCCATTTATCGCTTTAGGGGGGGCATCTTACTTTCCACTTCAATACGTTCATACTTTGGTTGATCTCGAGTTTGCATGGCTCGGCTTTTATGTTCGCGGTAGGATCTGACCTCTTCTAGGTCAATGGTGGCAGTGATGACTTCCACGTCGTTCAAGGAGAATTGGCTTCCTTGAGCAAGAACCTTTCCATTGGCGACAATGAGGGCGCAGCCATCGTCTGAATGGTATGAGAATTGGTCAACCCAGAGTTCGGGCGCACTTACAGTACAGTCTATCTCCATCGCCTGTGGTTATCGGTCAGTATTGGAAAAAATTGGATGGAATAGAGGGATCGCTAGAACATACACCCCTGTTGATTAGCATATAGGTATATGCCACCACTCTTTAAGGTTGCCGAGACGATCAACTCAACTCTTGTGTGAAGCTTTCGCAGTTCATGATGGCTTCCGGACGAGTTGGTGTAGATTTCACAGCCATCCAACCCCATGGCAATGTGGGGAGCTTGGGGCGTAAACTATCAAAACATCAACATCGCACTCGTATCAAAGACGTCCGCAAATACCTACCAACTCCTCACATGTCTCGCATCCGAGGGCAGAATCCAACGTTGAAATCAGAGCGTCCTACAGTTGTGAGTTAGCACATCCCGACCCATTTGATGCCCACTGTTGGATTCCCTACCCCAATAGGCGCTGTCTTCTGGCCCATTCTAAAAGAGTATTGAGTCAGCATAAATTCGTCAGAAACCAAATGGAAATTTACATCTTGGTGATTGAACGAGGCAAATAATGGTCTTCCACGACTCGAACCCCTTTCCACGGGGTAAACTAGCACACGGAGGTCAACATGATTTTCTTTGAGGTCTTGGCCGTGGGTCTCATCTGAAACCGTAAACCGGAAAAGCTACATACGTATCGCATCTCGTAGTAGTTGCCATCATTAGCCAACGACAACTTGGGTCGAATGAGCAGCTGACGCAGAGTCAGCATAGTTTCAAAAACGAGAAGAAGTTACATACGATTTTCTTGTTGTAGATGATAATCCGGCAATTGTATCTGACAGACTAGACAACCATAGAGTTAGTAATTGCGAAATGAGAACCTTCCTTCAAAAAGCATAAAAGCTGAACGAGATCGTTGGAGAATCGGCTGTAAATACCTTGTGTTTCACTGGCATACCGACATCCAAAAGGATGTCCTGGCAATCAGGATGTTCAATGATCTCCGACAGGCATTCCCATGAATGCAAGATCGTGTCATCCTCGAGGAAGTGGTCTAAGCGGGTGTTAATTGGCTTCCTATCCAAGGTGCATATGCAAAAAAATAACCCGGCGATGAAACCACGGCACATACCTAAGCACCCATATCCGCAGATTTCCAACTCCGGGCCAACTCTAAGCTTGCTACCAGCAAGCTTCGCCTTCTTAATGCTTTCAATAATGCGCCGCAGGTTGCCCTCGAAGTCGAGCGCCCACTGGTTTAAACTCTACATAGGGTATGTAAGCTAGGCTCTTCAAACGGGAACAAGGAGAAGAGCATACACATGTCGCGACGGTGATAAGGTGGCCCATCTTGCCTCTTTTCGGGTTTGTGCGAATCGTGTTGCAAGTCTTCTGTGACTCCCCGTATCGTCATGAATTTGAGGATTGTCAGGTGACTGTCAGGTGACACAACGAATGTTCGTGTGGTTAAAGCCATGACGAGCAGGCAGAGCACGATAAGATAAGATCGTTGAATCTTATCGCGACTTCATCCCAAATCTCCATCACGCATTTCGTGGACCACAAACTCTCACCACACATTAACTTTACCAGTTCTCATGCTCTGTCGCAAATCTGTACAATTCCAAGATGCTCGAGACTTGAATCAAGGTTATTAATTGCATTTCGACCCAGCCCAAGGCACTCGCAACTCGCCATGGCACAGAGGGCTAGGCGGCAGCCGCGATCCGCCACATCGACAAGCCCTCGGTCCTCAAGGCACGCCGCGCATCCCGTTAGCTATCGCGAATCTTCATCGGACAGCGCCGAAGATATAGAGGGAGAAGCTGACTATGAATCTTCTCGGGCGCCAAAGCGTGCGAAAACTTCGTCGGATGCGTCGTCTGCGAGACCCCGCCGCCAGCGGCCAGTGCGGGACGAGTCAGACTCGGACGAACCAATACTGTATGAACAGTCTCCTAGGAAGCGCCGTCTACAGCCTGCCTCTCGAACTCTGACCATAAAGAAGAGTATACCAAAGCCGAAGCCTGTGGTCGACATCGATCGCTACAGCGCCGGTATCATACCTCCATGGCAGACGCTACCATACCAAATACTTCTTCAGATCTTCTACTATGTGTCTTATCCGCTTGTAGATGAACGTACTTTTAACCAGACGGGTAATTGGCAGTGGCTGCTCCAGACCTCTAAGTTATGCCGCTCGTTCTCAGAGCCTGCCCTTACTATACTATATCGCTCGCCTTGTCTGACGCCAATGGATCGAGCTCACACGTATGGTGCCTAAATCCCCAAGGAAACCTTAGCAAAATAGCTAACTACGTGCAGCCTTTGCGACTTGTTAAAATCCGACCAATCACATATGCTATACAACTACCGTTCGAAAGTCGAGAAACTACAGATTGAGGTTCTTCAAACAGCAGCCTATACGCTGACCGGCTCTGGCGTTCTGGATCTGCACGGGCTGGTTTTCCATACCCCACGTCTTGTCGACCTTGAAATATACCATCAAAAAGATCTCTCTCCATATCGGGAGCTAGAAGAAACAATAAAATGGAACTATCCACTCCAACTCTTCGAGGCTCTAGCCAAGAATGTAGATGGCGTTCCGACTCGCCTTCAAAGCTGGCGTTGGAGCTCACGGATGGTCAGCAAGCATCCCAACCCGGAGAACGATTTGAGAAGAATCATCGATCTGCATCAGACGCCGAGTTTCAAGGGTTTGCGCAAGGTCGCTTTCGTCAACTACCAAACCCCAGTGCGCCCAAAGAAGATCACTGCAGACTTCGTAGCGCCAGAGCACGAGAAACTACTCGCTGAAGCAATGTCACATCTTCCGGATCTGGAACATGTGATTTTTGAAGCAAGCTCTCTGCTCAATCACGAGCTACTTCTTAGCCTTCCAAACAACCTGAAGCATCTGGACATCATTGCATGCAGCGAGCTAGCATCGGATGATCTGGCCGAATTTTTGGTGACGCACGGGAGACAGCTTCAGACTCTCACTCTCAATCATAACCAGTCGCTGAGTCTATCATTTCTTACCATATTAGGAAGTGCATGTCCGCACCTTGTCAGCCTGCAAATGAACCTGACATACTACAACCTCCACGCGACCTTCAAAGATTCGGAGCCATTCTTTGACCAGTTATTGCTCGAGAACGAGTTGCCTACATGGCCTACGACACTCCAGACACTTGAACTGATCCAACTACGGAAATGGGATGTCAACGCCGCTGAGGTCTTTTTCCGCAGCTTGCTTGATAGTGCCGGAACACTTCCTCACCTCCGTACGCTGGTGATCAAGGCCATATTGGATACCATCAGCTGGCGAGACCGCGGAGGGTTCCGCGATAGGTGGCAGAAGGCATTTGAACGTGTTTTCAAACGGAAGCCTACACCGCCTAATCCGCATCTCAAGTCAATGGGCGCATATGCAGCGCATATGAAGCAATTGGCAGAACCGCCCAAACCCCATCCTGAAGTCATAGACCTGAGCGATGACGATGATCTTCCAATATCTCGATCAAACCGGGATTCCCGATTCGCCACAAAGGCTGACGGGAACGAAGAGCCCAAGAGCCGAACTCTGCGCTCGGCCAACCCCCCTCCAAAACGTCGCCGAGTCCTACAGCGACTAAGTTATAGAGAATCCTCCTCCGAACCTGAAGTCAAGCCGCATCCACAGCAGTCACCAACATCAGGTCCGAAATCGAGTCGTGCTGAGCGCGAGCTCGCCACCCTCCGTAGCACCGCCGGTTTCCACGGACCCAAACTGACGAGTCCATCGTCGCGTCTCCCGTCTCTGACGAGTGACGCGCATACCTTGAGTGAAGCGTCCGATTCGGACGATGTGCCGCTAGTGCACCGCAAGAGGAGGGGTGACGGTGGGAAGGAGAAGGAGAAGGAGAAGCCGAGGCGGGAGGTGATTCAGGGGATGTGTGAGGTTGTTGATTTCAAGATTGATAATCTAAGGCCAACGGAGAAGCAGTTTAGGGAGGAGGATTTCCTGGACAGTGAGCCGGAGGGGGATGAAGATTGGGATGGTACGAATGAGGGTGGTGGGGGAGATGGGTACGCGTGGTGAATGGCCAGTGGTGTATTATTTTACGGTGGGGGTTATAGGTGGGGGGGGGATGGTTTTGATTTCCGGCGTTGGGTGGTAGACCCGGTGGCTGTGGCGGGAACCCAGCGAGTTTTTATGATGGGAGGTGTGCCAGTATTGGTAATGATGTAACGTTGTCGACGGAGAAGGAATCTTCGTGTGTGCAGGGACGAGATATGGGTTGTCATTGTATTTACTAGAGGAAGGTTGTGCGAGGCGAAGAAGGAATGGCTCACTAGGGGGCGAGGCATTATAAATTGCTACTTATAATATGAATATGTCGTACGGATATGTGTCGGCTTGAACTTAGTCTGACCGCACTATGCATACCACATCCAGCTACCGCATAGACTGAAGGCTGTGGTCTGTAATTCAAACTGATGCTGCCCGAGCGTGTTCCCGATCGCCGAGTAACTTATAGAAGACTTGGCATCCAAGCTCTGGTAGATTTGCTTCGCGGCGGCCATGCACCCGAAATTGCTCACCGGGCCAAACCAGACATAGTCTAGATTATCGATAACGTAGGGGCCATGGGGCACGATCATACCAGCAATCATATGGTAGGCTAAGGGCAGAGTATCGACAACCTAGGTAAACGCGTCGATGGCCGGGCAAAACCAGTTCGTATTAGGCGTGGCTAGATTTCCTGCCACCTCGACGCTCTGTCCGTTCTTATTCAGGTCCGCGGCAAGGGGCCAACAGTCGGAGCCCGAGACGCCGGATTCCTGACGGATGGTAATAGCATAGCATAGCTCAAGGGCGGCGGTCATAAAGGTCCCTTTGCCGTGGCGGGAGATGTATTTATGGAGAATAGGGGCTGGGGATTGGTATATATCAAACGAACCCACCGAGACTAAGATATGAGGGCGTTGACAGCTCGGGCAGTTAGTGTGTCAGCCTGTCCATTAGTGTGCACCTCTATGTCTTGTATGGAAAAGGCTGAGATCTTTATTTCATTTGCTATCTATGGCTTCGTATCATTATCTTCACGCTTCCGCTTGTTGTTCGCTAGGGAATCTTCTTCCGGGGCACTCCATCTATAGTGTGCCGCCGGGTGGTCGGGCAGTAGACCAGACTGGCCTGGCCTCTTGTAGATGTTCTCGCGGTATGTGCCACCATCAATCTCATAATCATCATGGAAGAGGCCACGCTTTTGCAGTTCCGGAACCAGCAGCTCGATGACATCTTCAAAGCTGCCGGGTGTGATTGAATATGCCTGCCAAAGTTAGAATCTCTGTCTTGGATAACATTCAAGAAGCATAAAAAAAGCGATTGAGAACTTACAATATTGAAGCCATCAACATCGGCCTCTTCGACCCAGCGCTCAAGCTCGTCGGCCACCTTCTCTGGCGTTCCCACGACGGTTGCGCCTAGGCCACCAACCCCGATGTGCTTTGCCACAGTATGCTTCGTCCATTTTGCAACCCCCAGTAGTGACTTCGACCATCCCTCGACGGCGGATTTAATGGCATTACTCTCGACATGACGAAGCTCTTGGTCGTCATCATACGTATCAAGATCAATTCCCGTCCATCCTCCAAAAAGCGCGAGTGCGCCATCCTCGGACGCGAGATTCGTGTATTCCGCGTACTTAGCTTCGGCTTCTTCTTGCGTCCTTCCGAGAATGGGACAGAGCATAGTTAAGAACTTGACGTTCTGGGGATCTCTCCCGTTCTCGGCTGCTTGCTGTCTGATTGAAGCCACGTTCTTCTTGATGACGGACGGGCTGTGGCCGGCAACGAAAACCACTTCGGCGTTCTTGGAGGAAAATGCTTGTCCAGACTTTGAGGTGCCTGCCTGGCATAATACTGGGGTCCTCTGTCGGCTGGGCTGGCAGATATGCGGTCCTGGGACGTTGTAATGCTTGCCGACGTGGTCGATCTTCCGGACACGGCTGGGCTCTGTGTATACTCCTCGCTTGGCATCGAGTACAACGGCATCATCTCTCCAGGACGACTCTAAGAGCTTGTATATGACCTCTAGGTACTCATCTGCTGCGGCATAACGGTCGGCATGGTCCGGCTGTGCTGTGTGTCCCAGGTTCCTCGCTGCGGAATCGAGATAGCCCGTCACAATGTTCCATGCTAAACGACCTTTGGTAAGGTGATCAGCTGTTGATAACCGCCTTGCGAGATGGTATGGCTGCTCGTATGTAGTCGCGATAGTGACTCCGAACCCGAGGTTCTTCGTGACGGCAGCCATGGCCGGCACAACTTGTAGTGGCTCATTGACTGGCCATTGCGCGCCTGATACCTTTGCCGGCTCGAGGTTTTGGGGGCCCTTATACACGTCGTATCCACCGAGGACGTCGGCAATGAACATGCCGTGGAATTTGCCCTTCTCGAGCAGCTTTGCGAGGTCTTGCCAGTAGTCGAGATCATTGAATCTGTGCGATTGATCTTTCGGGTGACGCCATAATCCTGGGGATTGATGTCCACTGCCTGCAATTGGGGATATATGTTCAGCTTCATTCATACGCGCATCAAGATGAGTAGGGTCTCTTACACATCATTACGAAGGCATTGAGAATAAGCTGCTTCTTGCCCGCTGGGGCGTGAGCTCCCCCCGCCTGCGACGTGCCGTTCGTTGTCGACATCTTTTCCAAAACAATTCGTTGCGAGCGAAGGAATACAGTTTTGACTGGTACTGTGCTGTGCAATTGACCTTTTTTTTCAATTTAGAAAATCATGTACAGTGGGATATATTTGTTCTTGTACTCCCCCTCCCTCTCCCCCTCCCTCCAGCCCATTGAATCATGACGCTCGGCGCGCACGCTATATTAAACGTGACTAGAGCTTTACTATGGTAAATCAATTCCCATCCCACTTAGCACGCGCTTTTCCCCTCCCGCATGATACTAAATTGTCGGGATCTGCCCTGTTTACCACAGGGACAAGTTCGAATACCGAATAGTTGGGGGTCATATTGCATCATTTGTCGCGAGGTGATGTGCTCTCCTTAAGCGTGGGTGGTGTCTCCACTTTCGCGCAGTCCGCGATTTTTAGCATCGACAGCCGTGAGCCGTGCATGTACTGTACTGCACTGTACTATTACAGTTACAGTACCGAGTTCCTGGACAAACATGCTCTTTCCATTCCTACTAGGTCTCAGGTTATCAGCACATGTACGGAGGTTCCCTGAGTAAAAAAAGGAGTAAGCTAGGTTTATCTTGGAATGGGCGGGGACAGTTCAGCACATCATCGATATCAAAGATGAGAAACACCCCCATTATTGGGCTTTCGCTAGCTGATACCCAAGTATCATATTTTCCTATAATGCAATATAAGATTTCCGTCTTCCTCGTGTGTGAGAATCCAGCATCCAGAACCTGAAGCATTCCACAAATATCTCCAAGATGGTTTCTTCAGCTCCAGCTTCCGCTGGCGATGAGACTTTTTTCCCTGTCCCTCCTCCTCTCTCTCAGGCGGTTGGATATGTCGTCGTTGTTGTTATCGGCCTGGTCTTTGCCATCGGCATGATCTTTGTGACCAAACTCCTCAAAAGAACTGTCAATGAAGACAATACCAAGACCGAGATGTTCATTACCGCCAACCGCAGCGTAGGGACGGGGTTGACGGCTTCTGCTGTTATCTCTTCCTGGCTTTGGAGTACTGCTATTCTGGGTTCCAGCTTAGTAGGATACTCTTATGGGATTTCAGGGCCGTTCTGGTTTGCTGCTGGATGTAGTCCTATGATTGTATTCTTCGCCTTACTGGGAGTTGTGTGCAAGATGAGAATTCCAGAGGCACATACTCTGTTGGAGATTGTGAGGATCCGATATGGTTAGTCTTACATTGATTCCCTCGATTCCCTTTCAAGAAAATATATGAGAGACGAATATACTAACACAATACAGGAACCGTCGCTCATATTGTGTTCATGTTTCTCTGTCTCCTGAACAACCTCTTTGCGGTCGCCAATATGCTCCTCGGCGCCTCCGCCGCGATCAACGCCCTGACAGGAATACACACCATCGCCGCGACCTTCCTTGTCCCCATTGGCGTCGTCCTGTACACTTTCGTGGGTGGCATCAAGGCTACATTCTTGACCGACTATATCCATACGTTCGCCATCCTTATCATCGTCTGCTTCTTCACCGTCAAGGCTTTCACCATTCCCGAGGTCGGTTCAATAGGGGGACTCTACGACCTCGTCGTCTCCGCTGCGCTGTGCCATCCTCCAACGGGAAACCATGGAAGCACGTACCTCACCATGACCTCGAAGGATGGCCTCCTGTTCGGTATCTTGCACATCTGCGCCAACTTCGGCCTGGTCATTATGGACACCTCGTTCTTCGTCAAAGCCTTCGCTGCGTCCCCCCGTGCGACAGTACCTGGTTACGTCCTCGGCGGCATCATGTACTTCGCCATCCCCTGGTGCCTGGGCACTGTGATGTCCAGTGTCGCTCTCGGTCTTGAGAACAACCCCGCCTTCCCGACATACCCACGTCGAATGACATCCACCGAGGTCGGAAATGGGCTCGTCCTCCCGTACGCCGCAATGGCGATTGCGGGCAAGGGCGGTGCGGCTGCAATTCTCCTGGCAACGTTCATGGCTGTTACATCCACGCTCTCCGCGCAGGTTATTGCCGTGAGTTCTATTATCAGCTTTGACATCTACCGCACGTATTTCCGGCCACTGGCTACGGATGCAGATGTCATCCGCTGGAGTCACTACGGTGTTGTGTTTTTCGGTGTCGTCGCGGCGGCATTCAGTACTTTGTTGTTCTACGTTGGAGTGAACCTGGGGTGGACGCTATATATGCTTGGTGTGATCACTTGTCCTGGTATTTTCCCTACCGTGTTTACGCTCCTCTGGAAGCACCAGTCGCGCGCTGCTGTCATCATATCTCCGATCTTGGGTATGCTCACAGGGATCGCCGTTTGGCTGGGAAGCGCATACGGACTTTACGGCACCGTCACGATCGAGACCACGGGCTTCGCGTTGCCCTGTGTCTACGGCACTGTCGCATCCGCGTTCAGTCCGCTACCCTACACCCTCCTCATTACGGTCTTCAAGCCACAAAACTACGACTGGGATGACTTCAAAAAGGAGAAGCTCGCATTCGCGGCTACCACCTCCACCACCAACACATCATCTGTGGCCGTTGAGAAAGGCGAGCCAGTATCCCAAGCAGTTATGCGCCGCTGGGCGTACATCGCCGCACTCTTCTCCGCAGCCACCTTCCTGGGCCACTGGGTGCTGTGGCCACTGCCCATGTACGCGTCGAAGTATATTTTCAGCAAATCCTTCTTCATTGCCTGGGTGGTTGTGGCTGTCATCTGGGTGTGGGGCACGCTGCTAGTAGCGGGCTTCTACCCAATCCTCGACGGGCGGGAACAGTTACGCGCGATTTGGACAGCGGTGCGGGAGGGGAAGCTGAGGAAGGGGAGCGTGGGTGGGAAGAGAGAAAGGGGGGACTCTGAGACTAGCTCTACGAGTGGAGAGGTGGAGAAGAGCGGTGGTGAGGCGGGCATCGCGGTAAAGAATGCGGATATTTAGACGTCATAAGATATAATAGATAGAGATGGTAGAAATGAAGGTGGTTTAGTGATTCTCACATGATATTTTATGAAAGCATGGCTTGATTGTTTTGATGAATGGAATTCCTCCTACCTCGAAATGTGTACAAGCCACGGCGGCCGTCCGAAGCCTCATTCTACCATGTGATATCAACCACGCACGCCTCGCCACTTGGCCAGCTTCCAAGTTTTCTCTCCCTGAATATCACGGCCTGTCGGCGTAAGACACTGTCGTAACACATTGCAATACCGTACAAGCACCCATCCATCCCCCACGCCGCGCAGAGTTTTTTTCTTGGTTCCGGCAGATCAATGTCGTCGGGGTTTGCTTCGATGTCGTCTCAAGGGATTTGCTTGATATAAAGAGGCATTCGCCGTCGATGTTGCCATCCAACCCCACAATGAGCCAAAGGCCGCTAAGGGGCGTAGGGCGGGCTTCTTTAGGGGAAATGCGGGCCAGGCACGGACCACGAACCCGTGGAAAGCTGCAAGCTGCTGGTTAGTGGGGAGGGAGCGGGGTCTTGAAGTCGCATCAACGATATTCCGATATCGGTGGGCCGTTACCGCTATCTATCTCGGGGTATGGAATCTGGACTACATCGGTTATCACCGAAGGAAAGAGCTCGCCACAACGTGCTTATCCAGGACTCATGGTGTTATGTACCGTCTATATTTTATGGTATGCTAATTCGTATATGCCCAATCTAATGCAAGACCCATTTTCGTGTCGTGAAATCGTCACCCCGCGCTAAATTAATGGAACAACAATCCTCTCTCCGCCCGCCGCCCCCTCTCTCAGCCGGTCCAGTGCACCATTGACCCCTTGCAGCCCGCCGCTGGCAACCTCAATTGGCGGCGGGTGGAGCTTCCCCTCTTCAAACAGCCGTTCCAACCACACCATTAGCGCCTCGCCCACAGGCGCCGCCTCGTGGAAGAGTTTGATGGGGAGCGTGTGGTACTGGATGCCTGGAGTTGGCTGTGATGGACGGCCCGTGAGGGCGACGAGGTGTCCTAATGCCTTGTCCTTGCCAGTCTCCCCTTCTGCTTTGGCATCAGAAAGTGCTTCACTCGATGACATCGCCCTCGCAAGTAGTCCCGCGCTCTCCTTCCCACGCGTATCGATCCCCCACGTAAGTTGACCCCCAGTGACTCTTCGTACAATCTCAACCGCACGCTCCGTGTCCAAGCGATCGATAAGCAGATCCGCGCCCAGTTTTAACATGCGTGCCCCATTGCGGGCGACGTCGAGAATGCACACCACGCGCAGCCCGGCGAGTTTGGCTAATTGCAGTGCGATGCAGCCGGTAGCACTGCTGCCACCCCAGATGGCTAGCCAGTCCCCTCGCTTTGGCCGCGAGGTTGCGGTTATGCCGTTGTTGAAGACCTCGTCCCTGATATCCTTTGGCACGCTTTCGGGATCTAGCTTCCTTGAAATGGTAAATAGATCTGGTCCGTTTACGTGAGAGAAATCGAGCCCGATGCACACACCCAGCATGAGTGCCGCGGCTACATAGGCGACCCCTACGGGCGCAGCATCTATGGCGGAGATGGAGGCGGGGAGACGGCAGACGTTGTGGTCGGAGGCGATGGCGTATTCTTGGTATGCCGACTTACGGCTATCGCGATAGTCGGTGGAGACGGCGATGACTTTGTCGCCCGCTTTAAACCGAGATTCTCGCTTTGGGGTCTTGACAACTGTGCCGGCCAGGTCGCGCCCAGAAATGCATGGTAAAGTTGGGAGTCCCCAACCAAAGTCTCTGCGTGGTGTTAGAAGATGGGTTTTCGTTTCTGGGCGGGAAAGAGCACTTACGATGCTTTCCAGTCAATCGGGTTGAGGCCAATGACGGTGACTTTCACCAGCATCTCGCCGTCGTTTTTTATTTGCGGGATCTCATACTTGGGCGTAAGTGCATATCGCTTCTTCACACCATGGAGGAGCAGGACCTCCTGGTGCGTAACCTGGAAGCTATCCACGTTTGGCTCCTCTCGGATTGTTTGCCTCCTCTTCCGCGGTTTTTCCACGGTGTCATCACGCTCATGATGCTGGCGCTTTGTTGAGGGAGAGGTAGATGTAGTGGTTGTTGAAGTCGTGGTAGTCATAGTGGCTGAGCTCTCAGGACCTAATTCTCTCTGTGCGGTGAGCATCACTTAATAAATTCTCAGATCAGTCTAATGCCACGCTCGCAATGCAAAAATCGACCAAATAAAGTATAGAAAGTCTGGTGTGGGATCGTAGAAGTAAAAGGAAAAACAAATCAAGAATCAGAAAATAAAATGCAGGAGGGAGTGTACTGTACATATCTTAGAGATAAGATCAGGAAAGTTACCCCTCCATCCCCCTACCGTTTAAGCACGTAATCCATCTTTCAAGGCTAGTTGGGGTGGGTAAAGAGTGGGAGAGGTATACGCCGTGCTACAGTTGAGTTCGTGGTGGGGGGGGCAAACGTGGTGGAGACGATGGCGTGCGAGAGCCAGACCACAAGAATATCGTTGCATATCCGCACACTGTACTGACACCCTAGGAACTACCACCACACACGCCTCCTCTTCTAAATCATCCCATCCATCCTCCATAACCTCTATCTCATCCTCATCCAAGCCCTCTAAAATCCTACTATCGCCGTCGACCACCCACTCATCCTTTACCACCTCCCCGATCCCCATAAAAGCCCCCTTAGTATACTCCTTCTGACCCCATCCACCATTTCTCCGCGTCAATTTCTCAAGCTGATAGACAAATACAACAGGCCCCTCGCTTTCCCACTCGACGGTCTCTCCCGCCCCCACCTCTCTCTCTGCATTTACGCCCACGGCTAACGGCACCCGTAGCGCCGTGACATCAGCATTCACACCATTGTCTCTGGTCCTCTCTTCCCCCGACCGGCTTGATGCAATGGGTCCAGTGACATGCCTAACTCCCGTGACCATGTAAATCGGCCGCTTAGATGGCAGCAAGGCTATGAACCCAGCGGCGTCAGGCTGTGCGAGAGCAGCGGCGACGAAGCCACGGGATGGGACGAACCATTCCGAGTGCATGGTGCGGGCGCTGTATGAGATACCTTCGTCTGTGGTGGAGAAGGAAGAGTTACCGCCCACTCCTGTGAGGAGGCTGAGCTGGGCGATGAGGGAGAAAGACTTCTTTTTAGATGCTAAAGCAAAAATAGAACGGTTAAGAAATGCATTAATCCAAAGCCCTATATAATGATCGAGTAGTTATCTGCCCTACATGCCACGCTCCTTTAATATTTTTTGGAAAAGCTTCTGGAATCCGTGCACATTAGGTGGGAGCAACAACGTTTCGTGCTTGCCCCCGACCTCATGGTACTGAAAACTATTTGTGAACTCTTTCCATTTCAGCAGTGTCTCATGATTGAAGCTCCATATATCCGCTAGTGAAGGGTCCTCCACGAACAGGTCCAAGCTCGCCACAGACCCCGATGGGTCATACTCCCGGCCAGTCGCTACAAGTTGATCGGCCAGATGCGCCCAGTTATCAAGACGTTCCCGAGTCATTCCAACATCCTCTACTCTAGCAGGGTCTGCGACAGAGAAGATATGATCCAAAGCGTCCTCGTGAGACTTCTTTCGCAAGTCTGCAATAGAGAGAACATATTCTTTTTGGATGAGGCCCATGAAGAAAGAAATCGACAGCGCAGCTTCATACCAGTCGTTTGACCGGGCCCATGCCTTAAAATGCGGTGCGTGTTCGATGGCCGCGAGAAATCTCACGCTGTCACTATTCGCTTCCATCACCTTGGTTATCTCGAATGCCAACGTCGCGCCGAGTGAGTACCCTGCAATTGCATACGGACCTCTAGGCTGGACTCTCTTGATGGCGTCATGGTAGACAGAAATTATTTCCTCCATAGAGGAGAAGAGCCTCCCCCCATCGAAACCGCGGGCGCGAAGTGCGTAGACTGGCCGGTCTTCAAATAGCCGAGCAAGATTCATAAATATAAGGACATCGCCTATGCCGGGGTGAACTAAAAATAGGGGTGTTTTATCCCCACGAGGCTGTAGGACGACGATTGGGTCATAGCCCCTCTCTCCTTTCTGCAAATCGTCCAATGCCTGGCTGAGATGGCGAGGGACTGGATGTGAAAAGAATATTGATATTGGGATGTCCTGCATGCCTAGTGACTGTTGGAGGTGTACCTCGAGTTTTAGGATATCTATAGAAGAGATGCCCAATTCAAACATATTGCTGTCGATCTGGATATCAACTCCTAGGTGACCAGAATCCAAAGTGAGGAGTTTGTAGAGTTCCTGGAGAATTATTTTCTGGGTTGCAGGCCCGGTAAATGCTTCGACGTTCTTCCTAGAAGATTCCATAGCAGTACTGTCCTTAGATTCATATTCGAGATAGGAACCATCCTCAAATGCGCGCTGGATTTTCGAACGAGACAGTTTTCCGAGTGACGACTTTTGTAGCAACAGTGCCGGTAGCGCAACGATTTTGAATGGGCGGGATCCACAGAATCTTACGACGGCTCTGGAAATGGCCGCAGCAGTACTTAGCCGGGCTTGCCTGTCGTCACTTGGATATGCAGCGAGGTACGCAATGCACACAGTCTCTGTGGGCGAGTTAACTGGTCGATGGGCCGTGGCAACTGTATAGGAAGAGGTGATACCCGGGATGGTGGCCTTTTCGATGGCGCATTCAATGCTCTCGGACGAGTAGTTAACGCTGTCTCCATGAGCTATCCGCATTCATGACATTGTAAGGTAACTACACGAAAACTGGCGAATAAAGGGGAAATGCTTACCCGTTAATAATGACGCCGTCCTTCTCACGGCCTGTTAGCCTCAATCTCCGGTTAGAATCTAGAAACCCTAAATCTCCAGTCTTAAACCACCCATCCGGCGTGAATGCTGCCTTCGTGGCCTTCGAATCGTTGTAATAGCCACTGAAGACAGCTGGACCTGACACCTCGAGTGACCCGACCTCGTTTACTATTGCCTCGCTCCCATCTCGACGTGTGATTCTCATATTGATTGCCTGGCTTGTCTCGCCAAGCGCACAAAACTCACTGCCATATTCGATATCATACCGAGGGCAATCAAAGACGTTATGAATACATCCTGCACAGGTCTCGGTCATGCCAAAGCCGGGCCTGATAAGATTCATTGGAGCACCGTATTGCGACAAAAGGCGGGTGAGCTTATCGCATGTATCTACAACGTTGGACTCGCCACCGGAAAGCACCGCACGTAGTGAGGAGAGGTCGAAATTTGGAGTCGACTTCTGGGTTTGATGCCCGTTCGTCAACGGGTCGGCAGCTTCCAGGCTGCGAACCAAGAGCGCAAGGAAGAAGTTGGGCGCAAAGGTAATTGTGATCTTGTTCTTCCCAATATATTGAAGAAGGTTTAATGGGTTAGCGAAAAGGGCTGATCCATTGACGTGGACCTGTTGCGCAGCCAAGCTGACGGCATGGAGATGGTTGTCTGTGAGGTTTGCAACATGATCCATCCCAACCCAGTTGAGAAATATGTCGCTCCTACTAGTACCATGCTGGACACTTTTTCCTCTCACTGACGCTAGGATCTGTTCATATTTTAAACAGACTGCTTTGGAGCTGCTGGTGCTCCCAGATGTTAACATGATAACAGCTAGGCCTGGATCCGTTTTAGACGGCTCTTTGTACTGGAGTACGCATCCCGTGCACTCAATATCACCTAAAGAAAACAGCATCTTAGTTAAGGACAAAGAGATAGAGAGTTGTTGATCGATGACATGTTTCCAAACAATCCCTTGCAGGAATATAATACTTACTCGTTGACAATACCCGAGGGCAATGTAAGCCTTTAAACTCTACAGCCAGAGACTTGGTCGTAATAATGAGCGGCTCGTTTAAGAGCCGTCTTAAGTGCGCAACGCTATCCAGACGAAGTGCCGGGTCGTTAGGTAGAGGGGGGCAGATACATGGCACGGCTCCAGCAGCGGCAATGGACCAAAACCATTTAATATTGTCCAGGTGGTCCGAAAAGTACACCAGCACCACTTTACCCTCCACATCAGCCAGCTTTCTTAGGTTCATTGACATCTGTTTGGCTAGAACCAGGAGAGCCCCGTAGGTCAGGAATGAAGGATTTATCTCGTTTCCGGCAGAGCCATATACCACGACCCCTTTGTCGGGGTCATTTTGGGCAGCCTGAGCTAGGAGATCGAGCAATTTTCCAATCGACATTGCTGAAGTAATGGTATGAAGGGGGTTGATAGACGAATCAATTGCTTTTACCAGACGTTTGTTGTGTAATGCTAGACTTCTTGCATGAGATGGGCCAGTACAATTATATATTTTTGGTTCATAGAAAAAATAGTGGTGAACAAAGCTAAAATCTCAGGGGTTCGATTCTTGTGTATAAATCCGTTATCTGTGAAACACCATTGCTAGAAGTGGCAACACAAGGCGTCAATCACCAGGAAGTGGAAAATAAGGAAGTAACTCTGCTGAAGTGTACGACAGGAGCCGAAATACTACATTTCAGGCTGTGTTTTAAACGGGAAATAATAGCAGACTGCTTGCTCTCCACTGCCACTAAAGTGTAGCAATGCACCCCGACAGCAAAGCTAACCGTGACGGACAGGCCCAGACGCGCCTCCCAACGTCCCCGCAGTCGACGACGATACCCACCGTCAACGGCGACGCAACGCCGGCGACGACCCCCCAGGCCCCTGTCCGGCGGCTTCGAAGCTGAAACTAAGAAAATCTTAACCTACATCGGATAGAGAGCTTGGAGAGGTGTGTTCCGGCCCAACCACAAATAGGTGGTATTCGCGAATACAGTGGCCCGTTCGCAAAGGTGGATATTATTGTCCTACCTACAATATCCTATATTACCCGGCTTTGCAGTTGAGCCGGTCGATTCGCGAATACAACCTATTTGTGGCAGGGTCGGAACAGATATAAGACAAGCTGAAAAAAAAAAGTACCATTCGAGGAGACCGCCCTGCCTTGATTCATATCTGTACCACCACCAAGCTGAACGTAGGCATAGGCGTAGGGGAGTTAAAGCGCACCATGAAGCGACATCCCATTCTCGAGATGACGAAGAATGAAGTTAAGAGCGCTATTCATAAAAATCATACGTGTTCTTTGTAAAAGTTAGCCGGTCTGTCTATTAAGAATTATGATCCCCTTCCCCCTCTGTTAATGTTAAACTCTCGGAGGAGTAGTCGCTTTTAATCAGTTGGATCACTATTGCTCTACGGAGGTGGGGTGCAGAACAGGTGGCTGTTGGAAAATCCAGTTCCATTCGACTATACATAACACCTTGCTTGGAGCTGCCGCTGCCATAGATGCAGCACTAATATTGTAAGAGGTGAGGTGCACCCACATTGTAGATTGTGCATTAGTGAGTATTTTTGGATTTGGCGGTAGTAGTTCAGTGTTGTCGGTTAGCCTTTCTTTGGGCGGGGGAGGGGATACTCTCCGTGACTTTTGTAGCTATATGATTGTCTGAGGTTGATTAAGAATGAGCTAGGATATCAACAGTGTTCGGCACAGATCGCCAATGACCTGATCTGATCCGGATCATGATCTATCCGTGAGGGCCACGGATCAGATCCGGATACGATCTGCCGAACACTGGATATCAAGAACGCGTAAAGTACTTATTTATATAAGCCTTATTACTCTTGACTAAATGCTAGTAAAGTAATGTTTCTTATACTTACTAATAACCTTATATGCTAGTAGTTCCTTATAAAATACTTATAGAAATAGTATATGAAATTAACTACTACTACATTATCTTTAGATATTAACTAAATAATTATAAACCATTGGTTTTATCATTCATTATAAATGATAAAATGCATGATCGACATCAATTGATACATTAGCGCAGACACTGTTGTTACAGGCGAGGCTACCACTTATATCCCAGCCTTGTCTTGGCATCTCCCTAGCGTGGCGGCTTCGACCGAACGGATAATAATCTGGTGGTTGTATGGGAAAGAACGATGTTTTCATGTTTATATCGGGCGTCTTAGTCGCTACTGCCGCCAAAAGTCGATCGCTCTTTCTGTTCAAGTTTGTAGGATTATTTGTGTATAGATAGTGCGGGACGGAATACATGATGGACCGCGATCGTGGTCGTGATAGAAGGTTTGTCCTTCCAATATTTCAGTTGTTTTCCCCCTTCCTCAGTGTTTCGGCATGGACATCATCCTCAACTACGACGACGTCTTCGACGACAACAAGGGCCGGCAGATTGGAGGCACTGAAGATGGCGAAGTCTTCGAAGTTGCCAGAACCCAGCGACTAGTCAAGGAGTTCAGAACCCGCAGTTTCTCGGAGCGCATTGCGAACGATATGGGATTGAAAGCTGGAGGAGGCGCATCAAAGAGAAACCCTGGAAGCTCTGCCACACCACCTTCGCGAATCTGTATCATTGGGAGACTGCAGTTTCCTGACATACCCAACTCCGGCACCGATACGGCTGTGGATGGCGATAAAGGATATGGTGATAGTGAACGTGGAGCCACTCCGACCTCATATCCGCAAGTTGTCGTGCAAACCGTACAAGCCGATTTTACAACCCAAGCCCGACCCGAAATTATCACGATGAACTCAGACACCCAGGTTTTTCAGACCGTACCCGAAACCAATACCGTGCCAGACAAGGGAGAAATGATGCCAAACCTCCCAGCGAAGCCAAGCCCCGCAAACATACCAACCCCCCCAACGATGCCAAACCTCCCAAGCCGCCCAACAGCCCAAGTGGGCAGCGACCTGGTAGACCTCCTGCCACCCTGTCGGCAGCAAGCGTTGAACCGACTCCAAGTCCTCAGGGTGTCGACCAGAGTGTCAACCGACCGTTATCGCCCGTCACAATCACTAACAGTCCCCCGTAGATACGCCCCTCGTGGCGATGGCGAAGTAACTAAGATGGGTGCTGGGGAGTCGTACCGCCCTTCTGTGCGTCCGCGCTCCCCGCGATCCGACACCTCTCGATTCGATAGAGACCGCGACCGTTCGCCGCGGCGCGAGAGGCCGAGGAGCCCACCGGCGTCGGATGCGTATATTCCCGGTGGCAGAGATAGGGATAGGTCACCGTTGAGACGGAGGTCAAGGTCGCCGGGTGCATATCGCTCGAGAGATAGGACACCACCGCGAGATGTGCAGAATTGGAGAGATAGAGAGAGGGCGAGGAGCCCAGTGCGACAGAGGAGCCCGCAGCGGATGAGGAGCCCAGTGAGACCAAGGAGTCCGCTCAGGGCCAGGAGCCCTGCCAGAGCAAGAAGTCCTATGCGGCCGCGGAGTCCTGGGAGACCTAGAAGCCCAGTGAGACGATTTTCGCCAAGACGAGGTGATGATAGACGCCCCAGGTCACCACCAAGGAGGTCGGATTTAGACGAAAGAGACATTAGGTGAGTTTACCATGCAGTGATTTTTTCCCCTTACAGCACAATCCCCAATCGTGTACTATACTAGTTGTTTAGTTGTAAATTCGCGTCACGAGACCTCTTTGTTACTTCTTTGTTTGTTCCCACCACACCTTTACCTTCCTTTACCTTTCAATTATTTTCCAATTATTAACAACCTCCCACAACCCTGTACACAACCCTGGAATAATTTCTAACAATGGGTTACAATCGTTACAGACGCAGGTCGAGGTCTCCATTTGACAACCGTGGTCCATTGCGAGCTCGATCACCTATCTCAAGAAGATCGCCACCAGCAGGACCAAGAGGAGGTGGATGGCGTCCAAGATCTCGAAGCCCACTACGCCGTGACGACCGTGTTGCCGTTGGCCAAACGTCGGCCACTTGGAGACGACCACCACGATCGCCATCACCTTCAGCAGATCGATCTTCAGGGAGAAACTCCGAACACAGCACACGTCGCCCATCACCAAGACCTAGTTACCGCCCAGCTCCACCTATGGATGACCTTCAGAGCACGCGTTCACCCTTTCCACGAGACAGGTCTCCACGTCGGGACTCAACGCGATCTACGCCACGGGAACGGTCGCCAGCACGCGCAGCTTCTCCGATGGTGAGATCTCCAGCGGTACAGGGTAGATCACCGGTTCGACTTGCACAACCATTCAGAGCGCCCACTGGGCCAAGTTCCAACCGCAACTTCAGTGCTCCAATTCGGT
Source organism: Pseudogymnoascus sp. BL308 (assembly GCA_001630595.1). Lineage (NCBI taxonomy): Eukaryota > Fungi > Ascomycota > Leotiomycetes > Thelebolales > Thelebolaceae > Pseudogymnoascus > Pseudogymnoascus sp. BL308. The sequence goes on from LMYD01000721.1 coordinate 52,200, forward strand.
CGCCGTCTGCGTCTGGCCAATCTACACCGCTGTCAATGCCTGCGCCTAGTCGTCCCGAAGGCACTGCGCCCGCAGCACCACCGTCCGGGCCTCGCAACTTTAATCCCCCTCCTGCTCGTGGGGGTTTCCTCCCTAGAGGTGGCAGAGGCTCCTTCAGTGATCGCCGCCCAGAACCAGGATGGGGAGGTGTACACAACAATAGGCCACCACCTGTGCAATCCCCAACGCTGCCCGCCACAACACCGTCCGCGACCCCAGCCATTCCTACCGGCCCAAGAGCAAGCTCCTCAGGCAGCGATTGGAAGACTGCACCCCCATCGCGCTCCTCTTCCATCTCCTCAGCCCCCTTTCACGGTCACAACACAAAGGCCTTCACACCTTCCCTCCCACGCGTCCATCCCGCCATCGCGAACCTTCCCCCCATCATCCCCGGTGGAAAAATCGACGCGACATACTCGCCCGTGCCGAAGGAGCTTGAGGCGCGCATCCGCAAGACCGACGAGGATCTCGAGCGCATGCGTGAAGATTTGCATACGAAGGAAGAGAAGTTGCGGAAGGGGCTGTCGCAATGGGATCGTTTGGCGAGGGACTCGGCAAGTATGGGGCTCAAGGCGGAGTTGAGCGAGAGGCATGTTAGGATGTTGGCTGGAGAGGGGGTTGGGGGAGCTGCGTTTTAGTTGCGTTTTAGGGGGTTACTGGCGTGAGATTGTGCCTGGCCCATGACATTACCTGCACTAAGACTGGGGGTATGGATGTAATTTTAGGTGATTCGAGCGGGATATGGCGTTTAGCTTGCTATGTGGAATATCATGGTCTGGGAGGATTGCACATTGGCGACTGACCTTGGGGAGTTACAGAAGGGAAGGCAGCTTGCACTGTAATATATAGACTCTAGCAGCACAAAATACATTTGATGAAGATAAAGTGAATTTTCGTTTAGTTGACGACGCGTATACTTATAAGTATATAATGCTACATCGTCACGTTGGAATATTGTGACCTCTGGCCCTCGTCAGACTTCAGACTTGTAAGTATGCGGTAGAAGTAAGTACCCTGACACCTCCACTAGCGCCACAATCCCCTGCCCCGCCTACGTCAGCGCCCTCGCGGCAACGCCACAGCCAAATCCATCATCCAGGGTCACAGCTGCCTGTGGCTGAACAGTTATGTCCCTCCCTCCTGCTCTTTCTACATCTCTCCCCGCTGAAACTGTGTCCACGAACTGACCCAACAAATTCACCCCCATTCAATTGCTACATCGCTATAGCTTTTACATACGTTCGTTTGAGCTCTGAACTACACTGGAGTGGTATATGGCCTGCGGCGCGACAAATCGCTCTGGAAACGACGTACGCTAACGGGAAGGCTGCGACGAGGCTATCGCGACCTCAGGGTCCAGGGCGCTGCTGGCAGGTCGCCAATTGTTAGGAGGGATCTAGCGAAACGGAGGGCCTGAGGTGGTTCTGTATCTCAGATCTGGCTTAATTGACGACACAGCGGCGATATGGCGAGTCACAAGCAGGAGCCTAATGAGGGCGTGCCGACAGGTGGGGGCGGAAATGGTGCCGGGCCGTCACAAACACAACATACACAGGGAGGTGGCGAGGGAGCTGGTGATGGGATGGGAGGGCAAGGAGGAGGCCCGGGAGGGCAAGGAGGAGGCCCGGGAGGGCATGAGATACCAGAGTCGCTGAGAGTTGGGCCGCCGGGAGGGGCAGAGTCGACGAACCCGTTCGTGAAAGCTCAGCCGACTGGGAATACGCCAGTTCCAGGCTCGGAAAGTGTGGTAAATCCTTGGGCTGGTGAAGAGGAGAAGGATGGACCTGTTGCTAGTGCGCCAGATGCTAATGCGCCGGGACCCGGGGTGCCAGAATCCACAGCGCCGAGTGTCAATGCCCAGGAAGCCAGTGCGCCAGATACCAGTGTTCCCTCACCATCCAGCCAACATCAAGGTGAGGCACCTTGGGGCTCGAACATAGTGTGATTGGGGTTATGGCCATATACTAACTCCTCATAGGTTCCAATGTGACTGATCAATTCCAGAACCTCGATATCTCGGACCAGAATACGAATCCTTGGGAAGGCCCAGTTGAGCAAGAGTCGACTGCGAAAGAAAACCAGCAGCCGTCATATGCGAACCCCGTACCACCGTCGTTTGGCAAAGAAGATTCTGGGGGTGAAGCCTGGTCATCGGCGACACCGCCAAAGATACCACCACCTTTCAATGTGGACAATACACACGAGTCCTCAAACTGGGACGAGGTGGAAAATGTGTGGGAGGAAACTCCGGGTGAATCATCCAAGCAGGAAATTGTGCCTGCGCCTGGTGCCGCGCCACAAGAAGAGCTGGTGCACCTGGGTGGCGGGTCGGAGCCTACAGGAGCAGGAGAGCAGCAGAGTGGCGTTATCAACTCCGCGGGACATGAGACCTCGTCACAGAGACCTGTTCCTTCTCGGCCGCCAAACCTGCCACCACGAAATATTGGAGATTCCGAGGAGGGAAGAACAAGTCACGATGAATACCATGCAGGCGAGGCCAACGTATCCGCGCCGCCGCACCAAGACAGCGACAGCGAGCAAAAGATAAAGGAGACATACGATATCAGGAAGGTTGCTTGGTTCGATTCGAGGACGAGGGAAAATCCGCGCGTCTCGCCGATACTAGTACAGAGATCAAATGGGCCGTGCCCGTTGTTGGCTCTCGTCAATGCACTTACGATATCTACACCCCCAGATTTGATTACGCCATTGTTTGAGACGCTTCGGACGCGGGAGCAAGTTAGCCTCGAGCTACTGCTCAATGCTGTCATTGAAGAGCTTATGTCAGGACGGTTTGATGATGCACTACGGGAGCTTCCCGACATAACGGATCTTTATGGATTCCTCATCACCCTCCATACCGGGATGAATGTTAACCCAAGTTACTTCCCACCAGCCGCTACAAACTTGGCGAGCGATCCAAGACGCTCAATGTCCCACGTACATCCCTCGGAGCGCGAAGAAATGATCCCAGGCACCTTTGAGCAGACGCCCGAGATGAAACTCTATAGCACTTTCTTGATCCCAATAATCCATGGATGGCTTCCCGAGCCCAGATCTGACGCCCAGGCAGCTCTCGCGCGCTCGGCGCGCACCTATGAGGACGCACAGCACCTATTATTCCGCGAGGACGATCTAGAGATGAAGTTCATCGGCGACGGCCTTGATTCCGAGGAGCAAACGGCGCTGGACGATATTATGACTATTAAGTCCTTCTTAGACGCCTCCAGGACGCAGCTCACAAACTCTGGACTAGAGACGATTCGCAAAGCGCTCGCGCCTGGGTCGGTTTCGATCCTGTTTCGAAATGACCACTTTAGTACGCTGTATAAGCACCCGCAGACCGGGCAGCTGATGCACCTCGTTACGGACTTGGGGCTGGCTGGCCACGATGAGATTGTGTGGGAATCGCTGCCTGATATCAACGGGGAGAATTGCACATTTTACTCTGGAGATTTTAGACCTGTTGGAGGCGACCCACAGTCGCAACAGGCAGCAGGCGATGGGAATAACCACCAGAGGGCTTCGGGAACTTCGACCACAGATGCTACGGGTCCATCTGCTGGACATCAGCGTGTGGCATCCTCCTCGGCCGAACAAGAGGACCACGATCTTGCACTGGCGCTCCAGCTGCAAGAAGAAGAAGACCAGCGCCACGAAGAAGAGACAGCCCGAAGGAGACGCGAGAGCGGACTCAACCAGCAGCAGCAAGGTGGAGCCGCCGCCCGCAACACTGGCAGCAACGACATCCATGTCTCACGCTTTGACGGCGCCGGCAGCGGACCACGCGGCGGGAACGGTCGAGGCTCATCACAACCCCATGCCCCAGGTCAATCTCTATCTCCGCCCCCACAGACGAGCAACCCCTCGACGCCAGGCGAGGATGAGGTCTTGCCGAGCTATGAGCACGCGGCGACGCAGCCGCGGTTTGATCCGCCGGTGAACCACCCCGCGCACCCGGGTGTGAGTCAGGACGCTGCACAAAGACGGCAGCAAGTCGGAGGACAGGCACAGAGGGTTAGGCCGGTGCAGGGGCGACCTCCGGCTCAACCCGTTGGGGGGAGCGGTAATCGGAGGCAGTACCAGACGGGGCGGGGTCGGAGTAGGGACAAGGACTGTGTTGTTATGTGAGGTGGAATAGTTGGCGCGGTCGAAACGATACCAGATAGAAGGGGGTGAACAAAGCAGTGACGAGGATATGAAAATGGGAACATGGCGTTGAGCTTCAGGAGGCATGGTTATCGAAACTTTTGTTGTTTTAGCGAGCAGGCGGTCGGTAATAAAGGCCGCTTCTTTCGTTTTGGGAGGGTGATTGAATATCCATATCCCTGGGGGATATATTAAATTGGAGTATAAATTAACTCATCCTCATTTCTCACAAATCCGTGAGTAAATATTCGCTAGTTTTGTGTTTGTTAATTGTGAAATTCTTTTTTTAAGAAATATTATCCCCTTCCTAATTATATCCATATGAGAAATAACCAGCTCATTCTCAACCCCTCAGAAATACCCCTATATGTAAACTCTAACCACACACATCACATTTACACATCAATACCCCCCTTTCCTACCAACGCCCTACTACCCCTCCCTCTATTATCTTCCCACACCCCTTTTCCCATCTCAACCCCCAACAGCAAAACAAGTCCCCAACCCCACCGCCGTAAAAACCATCAACGACAAACAAGCAAACCACCTCCACCACCCCTCCACTCTGGCCTTAACACCCACCAGCTTCGTCACCAATCCCATCTCCAGATCCCTATCATCCCCCAGGGGAACCGATTTTAGATCCCCGTCTGCGGTCGCGGCGGCGGCGGCGGCAGCGAAGGGCGTCACGTTGTGGAGGTGTGTGTTTGAGGGGTGAGAGGTTGTGGCGATGGCGACGAGGGGGGGGAGGGAGGCGGAGGTGTTGGGGCGGAAGGCGGGGTTCCAGACTGCGTGGGGGTGGAGGGGGGTGGCCATTGTTCGTGTCGTGGGTGAGGGAGGCAGGTAGGGAGGAGGATTGTGGTATCGATGGGTGGTCTTGGGTTGGATGTAGGCGCGGTGTTGGTTCTTGGGGAGGATTGGGATGGGATGGGATGGGAGATGAGGGGGTTTTGGGGGTTGAAGAGGGTTGGGGGGTGGCGTGATGTTGGGGGGGAGGGGTGGTGATGGCGTCGGTTTTACGTAGTGATGGGACGCGTGTTGGGATGGACCCTTTGAACCGGCTTTCTGTATTATGTTTAGGCCAGTGACCCTGTTGATGTTATCGCTGCCTCTTGTGTAATGCAACGGGGATCGATGCTCAAAGTCGGAGAGGCCGAAGTTTTTGAGTGGAACGATTTGAGCTGGTAAGGGGCATACCGTAAAGACATCCCTACAGCAGTGTTGTAAATTAGCACAGTGTAGACATAAACTGCGGAACTCGGTGGACGATCCACGCCCCGTTGATGCTATTAATTATCTCAAACCATAATGGTACACTATCCCAACACCAAGCCCATTACCTCGCCCCCCTCCTCTCCTCATCCCTCTTCTGCCTCTTCCGGCTCTCCTTCTCAATCATCTCGCTCAAATCCTCCTCAGTCCCCCACTTCCCACTCCCCTGCACGCCCGCCACATCCTGCTCGCGCCTCGCACTATCATACCTCCTACGCAGCTCATCCGGACCCCCCTCCAGCGCCTCAGGATCAATAGCCATCTCCACATCTCCCGGCTTCTTGCGCTTGCGGTCCTCCTCGCCCAGTACAGGGACGTTAGGCGGTGGTCGATTGACCGAGGAGACGTCGTAGGCGCGCTCGCCGCCAAAGAAACCCTCTGCGCGGATGGCGCGCTCGGGGATGACGGTGTATGCTGAGCGTGGACCAGTGTACTCCTCAGTCTCGGTGCCCTTGCGGGATTTGCGGAGGTCGAAGGCGCCGCCTGCGTCGATCTCGCCGGGGTACTCGGAGGGGACGGCTGAGGCCATGCCGCCGGGGGTGACGAGACCGCCTGGGGTTTCGAGGCCGGTGGCGTCTTCCTCCTCCTCCTCCTCCTCTTCTTCCTCGGACTCTTCTTCTTCTTCCTCTTCTTCTGGTGCTTGGAGTTCGCCCCATAGTGTACGCTCGATGGGTTCACCGGCTTGGTTGTTGACTTGCGGCTGGAGCACGCCGAAGATGTCGCCACCGTATAGGGGACGGTTGAACTCGTCAACTGGAGGCTTACCGTATCCACCGGGGTGGAAACCCCAGGCTCCACCTGGTGGAGGAGGGGCATTCAAGCCGGGGATTTTGAGGGAAGGGTAGGAGGGTGGTGGGCCGAAACGCTGTTGGTTGATGAGCCATGGCGGTGGTGCTCCTGGTGGGATATTGAGTGCCTCTTTCAGCTCCTCCGACAGCTCTCCAGGGCGCAGATGCCTAAGATTCGTCTCGTACTCCTTGCCCTCGTAGTATACCTCGCCGTACCGCGTCAGTTCCGGCTTGGTCTGGTGACGGAAGAACGCCTCGTATAGTTTTTGGTAGTCGATATCGAGCTTGCCCATTTTAGGCTGGACGCGCTCGCGCTGCTTCGACTTGAGAGAGGCGTCGGCTGCCTTCTCGAGAACGGCGTCGCGCATTTCGGCAATACCTGTCTCTTGGATGAATTTGGGGAGGGCGAACGGCGGCTTCTCAACACCACGCTTCGAGGAGAGGTATTCGCGCTTCAGCGACCAATGCGTGGGAACTGGGACGACGTTGCGGTAGGATTTGATGTGGACGAGTAGTCGAGGGTCTGGGGCTGAGGTGTCTGTCCAGTCGACCAGTTCTGGCTTGTTGACAAGCGCCTTCAGCTCTGCGACGGACAGCTTGTTTTGCGCCTTGCGCGCCTTCTTCGATATCTTCGGCTCAGCCTCTTCCTCCTCGTCTGGAATCTCCTCGTCGTCAGAGTAGAAGATCTCGCCCTTGTCCCCATTGGCCTTCTCGTCGCCTTCCTCGCCCTCCTTGTTCACCTGGAAGCGGTCCATGATGGCCTTGAACATCTCGTAATTCGGGTCATCTTCGGAGATGTCGAGTGCGGAGATCTCAATCTGTGAGATATCCTTGTCGTCTGCCTTGACTGGTGCTGGCTCTTCTGTCTTCACTGCTGGCGCAGGTGAAGCCTCTGGCTCTGGTGTCGGCTCGACCTTGACTGCTGTGTCCTTGGCTGTGTCAGCTACGGTCGCCAATTCGGACGTACTATCCAGGCTCACCTCTGCCTTCTTCTGCTCCTTCTTCTTCGCCCTCCTCATCTGGTTCTTGGTCATCTTCGGCGCCATCTTGGTCGCTGAGGGCATCGCGCCCGGGGGTGTCGTGTGAAGGGTGCTGGTGTGTTTTTTGCGCAGTTTGTTGCCTGATGTATGATGCAGTATCCTTGAGCGTACAACACGAGTACCAATGTATCGATATAAAGGCGTGGTGATGCTGTCGTGCTGGGTATATAGCTGTCTTTCCTCCCTCCGTCGCGATAAGTCCAGCCTGGAGATATTCGACAATTCGATATTCACGCGGCTGTCTCCACGCTAATCTCCATCCGATCTAGCGCCTTCTAGCCAGCCTTGTTCGTTCTAGCGTGCCAAGTCAAACATTCCATCATTGATCATTGCCCAAAGCGTGCCAAGCGCCAAGCAATCTCGTTAAAAATGAGTACTTCCGCCCATGTACCTCTGGTCTTCCGCCCTTCGTACTTCGTACTGTGCTCTACTCGACTCTGCATTGGTCCGTGGTCGTATAACTCCAGCTAACTGGATATTTGTCCGTTTGCGTGGATATCCAGACCAATATCTCCAATTCTTCAATCTCATTCAACCTCCCTCTGCCTCTACAACCTCCTCACCTCCTCACCTTATTCCTTCTTCAATTACTCTGTCGCTGCCCTCAAACAACAGCGCTCGAAGAATGAATCACTGACGATAATGCCATCCTAAGCTATCTCGGCCCCTCCCAGCTTTCTCAGCTCGCTTCAATCCCCCCCGACTGTCGCAATGCCGCACTCGACATCCCCACCACTACAATTACGGCGAGAGAGGTCCTTGAGCCACGCCACCGCTCCCAAGCCCGCAGCTGAGGCGCGTGTATCGATGGAGAAGTTCCCCGACATGGACCCTTCGTTTCTTGGGGAGCAGGACGACATAATCCCTGAGCCGCCGAGAGCGAACGGGGCCCTCAATGGGGTAACGCCGTCGCCCTTTGAACGGTGGCAGACACGGAGAGAACCCATACCGCCAAGCTGGACTGGCAAAGCAGCATATCACCCTACAGGGAGAGTACACGGCAGACAGAAGAGCTTGACAGACGCGTTCAGGACCATCCGCTCGCGGAAGGGCAGCGTCAGTGCAAATGCCCACGAAATTGCGGGCGCTCTCAAGGCGCCGGTGTCCCCAAAGCTGATTGTAGGCCTCCAATTGCCATCTCCCGTCTTAACTGTGTGCTGATGATTGTAGACACTCTGCATAATCTGGTACCTCTCCTCTGCCCTGACGAACACCTCCTCAAAGACCATCCTGATGGCATTCCCGAAACCCGCGACCCTGACACTCATACAATTCGGTTTCGTCTCGTCGTATTGCCTCATTTTCTCGGCGCTGGCCGAGAGCTTCCCCGCCATGAAGAATGCCATCCCCGCTCTTAGACATGGCATTAGACCCCCGACTCGCGACGTCATCGTCACCACATTGCCGCTTGCATTCTTCCAAATCGGCGGCCATCTCCTCTCCTCCTCAGCGACACAACGAATCCCCGTCTCGCTCGTACATACCATAAAGGGCCTCTCGCCCCTATTCACCGTATTTGCATACCGTATCGTCTTCGATATTCGCTACCCCCTAACGACATACCTCTCTCTCATCCCGCTCACTCTTGGAGTGATGCTCGCCTGCTCTGCCTCCTTTAAGGGCAACTTTATCGGCATACTCTACGCCTTCTTAGCGGCCATAATATTTGTCACGCAGAACATATTCTCGAAGCGTCTTTTCAACGAAGCCGCCAAGGCCGAAGCAGACGGCCAGCACCAGCAATCGCGGCGGCTGGATAAACTAAACCTACTATGCTACTCGTCAGGGCTAGCCTTTCTCCTCACAGCCCCGCTATGGCTGTTCTCAGAGGGGTTCTCCCTCATATCTGATTTCCTGCACGATGGGTCGCTCGACCTCGAAAACACGTCGTCACCCGCCGCTCTAGACCACGGCCGTCTCACGATCGAATTCATCTTCAACGGCACCTTCCACTTTGGACAGAACATCATCGCCTTCGTCCTACTATCTATGGTCTCACCGGTTACCTACTCCGTCGCCTCGCTAATCAAGCGCGTCTTCGTCGTCGTCATCGCCATTATCTGGTTCCAAAACGCTACAACCCCCATCCAAGGATTTGGCATCGCGCTCACCTTCTTCGGGCTCTACCTGTACGACCGCACCGGACACAGCAACAAAGCTGACCGCAAAGCGCGCCTGCTAGATATCAAGGAGGAGGCGCTACTGCCGATCCGTGAGCTCAGCGGGGATGCTGAGGCCGCAGCAGCGGAGGAGCCGCAGTCGGTGTCGAGCGCGAGTAATCCGTATGTGAACGGGTATAACGGTGCGCCGGAAGGGAATCGGCTGCGCAGTGATAGTGAGAGCATGAGGGGGCGGCCCGGGGGGACGGGACCGCCGTGGATCCCGCCAGTGACCAGGCCAGAAGATCGGTGGCCGAGGCAGGATGTGAAGGCCTCGTGAGGATAGGGATGGGTTATGGTTATATGATGAGCATGGTATGGATTTATAGACGGCGTTCTTTGGATCTGGATCTGGGTGTGCTGCACCGTACTGTACGTACATAGATGGCATGAGTGGAGCAGGAGCGGGGCAGGGGAAGGAGACAGAGGATTGCCTGTCTGTGTAAACTATTTTTGAAGTGGTGACGGCGTGTTGGGGATAGGGTACTTTATCTTTATATATGGTTTATATTGTGATGCATCCTCTCGATCACATATACTGAGAATATAGATTGATGTATACTTCAGTTGATAAACTTGCGTGCTGTGCGGGGGCTAGTCTATGTGACTCCAGCTTGACTCCAACTTGACTCCATCTGGTGTGTATGGTATATATTATTGGAGATATTTGGATCTTCCTCGCCCTATTATCTCCCATTCCACCATCTCACCCTTCTATATATGCATATATATATGATAACGCGACAGCGATCTTAGCGGTAGATCTTCACGCCGATGGCATCGTCTCTCCATGTTCCTGGCGGCTGGCGGCCGCCGGCGCGGAACAGCCTGGCTTGGGACTAGCGTGACTGTATGCACTGGCGGTACTTTGCTTTGTTGTACTCGATGGGTGGGCGTGATGAGGCTGTCACGGCCTGGACGCCCGTTTTTGGTGTTGTGAGTCGTACCTAATAAAGTCACTTTTAGCTGTTATCTAGGCTAGATAGTACTTCTAGTCTACTTATGCCCTCCCGTTCTGCAGTACAACAAAGAACAAAGGGCGCAGGTACCACCCCGTCCAGAGTACGGTACTTCTACCCTACCAACCTTCCCTTCCCTTCCCTTCCGCCTCTTCACATATACCCCGGATACCGAATATCGTCTTCAGCCTCACTTTCTCCTCATTCAGCGCATATACACGGCCGCATACTGCCACTTTGCTGTCCTATCTTCATACCCCAGCCCACAGACGCGACTCTGCTGCTGCTACTGCCGCTGCCACTGCCGCTATTGATCTTCACTCCCCCGAATCCCCGCGCTTGTTCACAATCGCATGAGGCGCGGCGACGTATTGTCGATGGGTTGAGCGCCTGACGACAATACCAACTAGGCCTATTGTCGCCGCCACGGCCTACTTTCAACAGTTGCCGACGCCGACAATTGGCGACAATAGGACTTTACCTGGCTATCTACACCCTCTTGCCGATCCATACACAAAGACGAACCTTCATTGCGCACCCCGTCCTGTTGCAGAGATCCGCGCAGTCTCTACGCCTTCCTCTATTGCACCATGGATCAATTGCACAGCTCAACCCTCCTCCAGCCACCATCACAGTGGACCACCACACCAACACCACCCACGAAGCTACATGAGCTCCCCAGCACAAACATGGACCACGCCAAGACCCCCAACGGTGACGCCAACATCTCTCCCGCCATGCAAGCCATCAACGCGACAATCGACAAGCTCAAGAGCAAGCTCCTACCACCGATACCGCACCTCCTCTCCGTCCCAACCAGCGACCCATACCGCGGCTCGCGCCCATGGGAAACGCACCGCAACTCCCCCTTCGAAGCCTACGAGTTCGACGAGCTGCAGTACATGACGCTCGTCCCCGGCGACAATCGTGGCGTCGCCCGCCCGCGTGGCGGCTGGGAGGATGAGATCAACTCGCGCTCGCCGTACAATGTGTCGCGCTCACGAAGCGGCACAGCCACACCGCAGCAGGGCGAGCGGGGCACGGCGAAGCCGCGGAGCAGGATATCACTCGCTGACTATAAGAGTGGGAAGCGCGTGCCGAAACCGTCGACTGAGTCGCAGCAGCCTGCTGGCGAGTCGACTAGGGAGAAGGAGAATGTGAGGGTCGCTACTAAGCCGGAGCCGGCGAAAGCTGCGCAAAATGGAGCTGTACAGTATGTGATCTGGGCTCTGATTTGTTTGTCGCATTTGTATGCTAATTAGTGGTTCTAGTTCTTCAGATACCAGACACTCTCGTGACGGCAGAAACGAAGACGCGCCTAGGCCAAGCGACTCGCGCCCATCTCAATCGAAGCCCGCTCCTTCCCAGACCAAGGAGAATGATCGCCATCTGCCGCCGAAGGCAAGGGACCAACATAATACAACTCCTAAACCTATATCAACGAAACAAGAACCTTTCCACCCTCTCCCCAAGAAACCAGCAGAGCCGAATCATGCTCCTAAGAGGCCGCTCGAGAAGCCTGAGCAGTCGCAGCCGGAGAAGCGCTTGAAGGTTGAGGCGAAACACACGCCGAGTGGAGCCGCGAAGGGACACACAAGGAATACTTCCGATCCCCTGTCTAGGCTCTTTGGAACGGCCCCGAAGCCGAAACCCTCAAATCCGAAGCAGTCACAGCCGACGAGCGTTAACAATACTCCGACGAAGAGGGCGGAAGATAAGAAGGCTCTGGAGCGTGGGCCTGCGTCCGGAAGCAAGGCGAAGGATACACCTCCTGCCACGAGAGTGCCTGAGATGCCTAAGCTTCTGTCACCGCTGCCGGAGTACCTTACTAGTCCGACCCCGGTTAGTTTCAGCTCGGGACAAGGAGCTGATAAACCAGGAAAGCACGGCCGCGATAGCCCTTCAACTATGAAGGCTGAATCGTCGGGGACGAAGAGGAAGGAGCAGAGTGAGAAGACGTCGCCTTTCCGTTTGCCGGAGCTGCTCCCGAGGGAACTACCCCCGAATGTCGAGGAATTACTAGCGAAGAGCAAACAGCCAACCAGGAAACACGATAGCGTCCAGGCTCGCCATGAGAGAAGTCGCAACCCGGATGCTCCTGGCGTGGCGAGGAAAGCACCTAAACTTAGTGCGGCAGAGAAGCGACGTGCATCTAAAGCGTCCGACTCTTCACCTCCTGAGATTATCTATGAGCCTCCGCGACAGATTGTCAAGCTGAAGTACAAGAAGAGCATGTCGAAAGACATACAGCGCATCCTGAAAATGAAACCAGTACCAAACAGAGCCATACTTGAGTTGGCCGACGGCATCGTTCCGGGAAAGCCGGCCGTATCAAAAGCGAGGGCACCCGAGGGCAAACGGCCGCGCCCTGTACCCGACGAGCAACCCGAGCGAGCGATAAAGCGAGCGAAGGTCCCTGCGAAAATCGACTCCGACAAAGCTACCACCTCTCAATTACTCCCACCATTCAAATCCCCAGGTCTTGCTCCGACTTCTGGCAAGAAACTTCCGAGCGCGAGCAAAGTCACACCGAAGAAGGGTGACGCTATGAAGAGCGTCGCGATGCGCCGCGTCGACTCGGCGGATGACAACACGCTGACCCCAAAGACGGCCGCGGCCTCTACGCCTGCCAGCACAGAGAAGCCAAGGCAGAACGGCAGCGAACCCAAGCCAGGGGATGTGGAGCGCTGCCGCGCCGCGAACATCAAGTACTCCGATATGGGCAAGACTCTCAAGCGCAAGCGCGACGTGTATATCCACTCCAAAGAGAACCAGCTGGCGACCCTCGCCGGTGCCGAGTCTCTGCTCGCCTACCTCGTCGCCTTCGACGCCTTCGATACGATGTACCGCAAGGCTGGACGCCCCAACACGGGTGATAACTGGCTCTCACTGTTCCCACTACTGCAGGCGAACCACGACCTCGGCAAGTTGCACCTGCATCTTGACATTGTGATCCTTTTGATCGGAGGGGTAGCGACGAACTCGCTGCTGGCTGTGCATAACCAGCGCTTTGCTAAGGAGACCCCGAGCAATTCCGCCGATTACTTGAAGTTTCGCGACGCGATGAGCGAGAATATCCGCCGTAACGAGGAGTTTTGGATGCGATACCGGATGGCGTGTGAGGAGCTTGCATCGAGGGAGCCGGAGGCTGTGCGAGAGGGGGGAGGGATGGCGTTTGTGCGTACGCCGGGCGGACAGGCATTGCCTGTTAAGACGGTGAAGGTGGAGGCGGCGAGGATGCTGAGGGAGTATGTGAAGAGGAATAAGCTGGAGTGGGAGATGCAGGTTGATTTTTAGGGCGGGCGGGTGCTGGGACAGCTGGGGCGAAACTGTTTTATGGATGGCGTTGGCGAGAAAAAGGGAGGCGCGAATTGGAGGGCGAACTGGAGGGCGGAGGGGGATAAATAAAGTGGATGGCGTTTGTTTTATGGTGGTGAGTTTATATTTTGACGATACCCGATATACCCCGAACAGAGGAGGATTCGACGGCGTAGTGACGGAGGTTGAGAGTAAGGGGTTTGACTTTTGGCGGCGAATGGAGTTGGTGGTGCGGTGACGGAGCCCGTGGGTGAGACGAGAGTATGTGGACTGAGGGGATGGGTGGACTGCAAGTCTAGCACGTTGGAGGTGTAGAGCATGAAACTACATATCTTGAGCCTTTCGTGCTGTAGAGCATAGATGAAATGGCTATTGAATTACTCCATCTCCATTGACTTCGTGATGTTCTTGGGAGCTATATTTCGAGACCGTGCCCTGACTGTTCAAATTTAACAACCCAACACACCCAGTAGAGTAGTATACTCTACCATGTCTACATATTCTTCATGCGCATTAACTCCCAAAATGCTCTTATCATCAATAACCCCCTTTAAACCCCAGACAGACGCACCTCCCATCACCACATCACGTGCCCACCCGTCCCCTGAAAGCTTGGCGCGTCACACCCACCCGCGTCCACGGCTGTGGAATTTCCTCAGCCTCGCCTTCATGCGTCCACAGCGACGAGGCCAGACCACCACTAGGCTCAACGACCGACGAGCGAAAGCACCAACCAAGGATTGAATATACAGGGCAGGCAGCCACAGCGGAGTGCTATTGTATTTTTAGTAGGCAGGCGTGCTAAGATGTCGGTCTTTGCGGTACCGCGCGAGGCGCTGGGGAGGTTGGTGAAGGAGATGCCGGAGAGGTCGAGGCAGGTTGCTGCGCTGGGGGCGCTGGTTGGTGTGAGTTCTCTCCATGTACTGTCTCATTGGGGACGTATACTGATTAATGCAGCCGCTCTGTGCATCGCCGAGGAATATAGTCGTCTACGGTCTTGCAGCGACAGGGAAGAGTGCCGTTGTGGAGGGGGTGCTGGATGCATTGTCGATGAGCGAGGCGGTAGGGGGGGAGGGGTTGAGGTACGCGGTTGTAAGGAGTAAGGAGTGTATTACGGGACGCCACCTATTGGAGCGGACAGTATGTGCGGTGGCTGATGCGGTGGGGTGGGAGGGGGGCGCAGGGCGATGCGAGAATCTCGCGCAGTTGGCTGTGTTGGTTGGGAAGATGCTGGAGGGTGGTAAGGGGAGGTTCGTGCTGGTGTTTGATGGCGTGGATAAGCAGAGAGATGCACCGCCGACGCTGGTGCCTGCGCTGGCGAGGCTGGGGGAGGTGGTGAGTTTTCCTTTCTCTGGGGAGTCGAGCAGCGAGCTGACGTGGGGAAGATACCGAATCTGACGACGGTGTTTGTGGTTACGTCGTCGAGACCGCATTTTTTGCATAATCCTGGGGCGCCGCATATACATTTCACGTCTTATACGAAGGCGGAGGCTATGGCTATCGTTTCGCGGGATGTGCCGTCGATATATCCCTCCTCGCCTTTGGAGCCGGCTTCCGTATCCGACAGCAACGATAACGTGGCCACGGAGGGCGAAGAGAACAATGCGGTCCCTCGCCCAACGGCCAAGGAGACGGCGGATCTCTATTCTCGCTTCCTCTCCGCCGTTTGGGATACCTTCGCCAAGTACGCTGGACGCGATATCCTCTCCTTCCGGCGCATTGCGCTCACAATCTGGCCGCGCTTCACTGCTCCCATAAGGGCGGGCACCTACGGTCCAAGAGAGTTCCAGCGACTACTCACATCTCAACGCCCCCTCTTCAGAGACGAATCTGTCCTCATTCCCTCCATCGTCAACACATCCCTCCCGCCAACAGCCACTACCACCTCACAACCCCAACTTCCAACTACCACAATAAGCAAACCCTCCGCAAACAAACACGCCCTCACCACACCCCCACTCCCCTATACTTCCCGCATCCTCCTAATAGCCGCGTACCTCGCCTCCTACACACCCGCCCGCCTCGACAACCTCCTCTTTGCCAAGTCCTCCGCCCCCACCAAGAAGCGGCGGAAGAACCTCGGCGGCAACGCGACAAAACCCCGTCCCGGAACCGCTGCGCGACGGAAGCTAAACCGCAAGCTGCTCGGGCCGCAGGCGTTCGTGATGGAGCGATGTCTTGCGATTTTCTGGGCGCTGAGGGAGGAGGCGAGTGGGACGGGGAGGGCGGAGACGGGGGGGGCGGATATTTTGGCTGCGGTGGCGGCGTTGAGCAGTTTGAGGTTGCTGGGGAAGACGAGTAAGGTTGCGGATCCGTTAGAGGGGGGGTGTAAGTGGAAGGTTAATGTTGGGTGGGAGGTTGTGAGGGGGGTGGGGAGGAGTGTGGGGATCGAAGTTGAGGAGTGGATTATTGAGTAAGGTGGGAGGTTATTGACCGAGGGCTGATGAAAGTGCTTCGTTATACCCAAACAAGATAGACACCCAGAATTAAGCCAAAGGGAGAATTTCAATTATCTTCAATTGCAGGTATGCATTCTCAGCTACTTTTAGATGCAAGGGTAACTGAGCATATAAGCCACACTATGCCATTCCCCGACCGAGCCATATAGTTGAAAGCAGCCTCAATACAGCCCATTCTCTTCCCATGTCCTGTATATCCATCCCCCTTGGTATCATAAAAGCATTCGCGCCCAAGCGCTGATGACAAAGCAAATCTCCTTCGGATACAAGTAGCGCCAGATTTGCCCAAACGAACAGAAAAAAGGTAGTCTTGTTGTTACAATCAAGTAGAAAGATCCATTCGACCCATCTGGGTATCGATGGTCTGGCCCGACCTCGCGGCAGCACAATAGCCGCAGTACCACGGTTTACCGCGTGGTGGCGCATCAGGGACACAAGTTCGGTGGTAGGTCGTGGCTATACAGTCCTGGAGACATGTTAGTAATGAACAAAAGAGATGCAATGCAAGATGATAACAATTGGGTACTTACTTCGGCTGAGCAAAACACTCCCGCACCAGGCATTCCTGCATAGCCCCCGCATTCACACATGCCAAAGGCTCGGACTTCACGTGGCTGAGGAGCGTTGAGGGGGTCGCGTTTGGTCACGTATGGCGGTATGTAAGTGGGTGCTGCAGATGTTGCCGCTTCTTTCCCCTTCCCCTTATTACGGCGATCCGTCTGGGGTCCTGAGGAAAGGTCATCAACAACAGTCGCATCTGGCATGTCCTCGTCAGAATCAAGGGCTCCCTCCATGGCCACTAGGAAGGTGACGAGTTTCTGGCGGTAATTTGGGGCCATCTTGTTCGTCCAATGCAGTTCCTGAAGGTGTTTCTTGGCCCACTCGAAGCGCTGAGTTTCATCGTAGAACCACTGACCATTATCCGCAAAGAAAGAGTACATCAGTTGTTCAAGGTATTCTGTTCCATCTGAAGCTTCGAATTTGGTTTTAAAACTGTTGAATACGCGGACATATTCGGACTCGCCTTCAGTGGGCAGAAGTGGGAATTTTGAGTTGAAAAAGATGCCGTCTATTGCGAGTTGATCTCGCCCCGAAGTTCGTTTATGGTAGCTGAGGAAAAATCGAAGCATCGCAACGGACTCCCCCTCCGATACGTGCACACCACGGCCGCTTCGTAAAGATTCCGCGACATCAAGGAATTTTTCAAGAGAGCTAGGTTTGTTGTCACGCACGTATGAATCCCACAGCTGTATCAGTGACCGCTCTTCGTCCGCTAAAGTAGGGGATTTGCGGGGTCCCCTTGCTTTTGGTGGATAGATGCGCTTGCTTTGAAACATCGCAAAGCAGTCCCATACACATTCTTCTTCGATTCTGCCACTCATCTTGAGGTTCATGAGGTGCTTTAAAAGTTCTTCCCTGCGGCATTGTTGATCGTCGAACCACTGACGGTTAATATTTATGAAGTCCTTCAGAATCGCGGGCATAAATATCTTAGACGTTGATTTCTGGCAGAATATGAAAGGGTCCCAACGATTCATGAACTCCTTCTCTGAGGGAGTGATGTCGGTGATACTGTTGATTACGTCCGCTTGTTTTCTGATCCGCCATTCGTGGGAGACTGTCGAGGGAGGGAGTCGTTCACCAGGTTTCAGAACCCTTCTCGTCAAGATGTCGTATAGTGGCTTCGCAGTTTTGGGAACAACAAGCTTAGGGGTCGCATCTTCCTCTTCTGTGGAGGAAAGCGATGAACCTTCAACTTCATCTTCATGTACAACAGTGCAGCGAGAGTTCAGACCCCGAGTCCGTTTTCGAGGCTCAGGCACATCGGAGTCAGATCCGGCATCCGGTGTTGTATTTGGTGAACTTGTCTTCGATTGGGGCTCGGAGGCAGAAGCTGATGTAGATGGGTTCCGTGCAGGCAGTTGCCCGGGATTGGATAATTTTTTTACGCAAGGTGGCTCTGGCGTCGGAAGAGGATTTGTTTCCATGATGCTGGGTGTGGATGAAAGGTCATCTTCATCTTCGAAATCGAAGATACTTCTCATTATTTCCGCTTCTGGTTCTGTGTCGACTTGCATATCTATATCAACTGATGAAGCGCCATTGGCCGATGGATCTGTATTGACCGATGGAGCGTTATTGACTGGTGAATGCATGCCAACTGATCGAGCTTTATTGGCCGGTGAACTCATCCCAACTGATCGAGCTTTATTGGCAGGTGAACTCATCCCAACTGATGGAGCTTTATTGGCCGGTGAACGTATGTCAACTGGTGGAGAGATCTTGACCGGCGAATGCATGACAACTGATGGAGAGATATTGGCTGGTGAATGTCTGTCAACCGACGGAGTGATATTGACTGGTGAACGTCTGTCAACCGATAGAGAGATATTGATTGGTGAACGTATGCTAACTGGTGAATTACTGCTGATCTGGGTATCTTCTTTGGGCAATATTGCTGACGCCCTGTTCGAGACAATGATAATAAAGTCTTGTTCGTCAGTTGTTGGCGAGTTGAGGGTGAATTCAAATTGACTGTGATTTGCACGGAGATGGAGGTCGAGAGCTTTGATTGAATTTACCTTTGCTAGGCAGATTCCGCAAGAGCAGTCCTCGATTTTCGATTCCGAAGGTGCTTGGCCTTCCAGCGCAAGTTTCCACGTACAACTTGGCTTTGGGGGCGTCTCTAGCTCCTCGGTTTTTGGTTGAGTAACCCCTGGCGCTTCCCATTTTGCATCGAGCGCGAGCTGGTATTGCGTCGTTTGGCGATCAGGTCCGAGTTTGATTTCTAGAGGCACCTTCATAGAAGAGAGTGACTCTAAAGGTAGCAACTCCGTTTTTGAGACAAGCTTCAGGTCTCTCTTGTTGGAATGACCAAACCTCAACTGTCTGCCGATAGGGCTGCTTTGAGAAATCTCGCTCCCAAGTCCCAGTGGAGGCCATGGTCGCGCACGAACGGTTGAAAAACTGACATGGCAAAAGTACTTCTCTGCCAAGCCATATTCTCCTTGGTCGAGGAGCTCATCAGAATCATCTTCGGAGTCCGATATCTCGCCCAGCGATTGGACTGAGGTCCCACCTGACTTTGCAGCAGGAGGTTTGGGCACGTAGAGCTCCCTGATAGGAATAGAAAATGGTCGCGGTAGAATTATCTCAGTTTCCGGGTGCCCGGTTGCTGGGTTCCAGGTCGTGCGTATGTCGCCTTCTTGGGAGATGCGGAGAAGTTCTTCGTGGACATTTGTTAAGGTCCCATTCTGGCACTCGCTCGTAGGATGATATATTTGCACAGAACAGCGGGTCTTAACGGCGACTCCATCCAGTCGGCGAGGAATTAGAGACTCATGCTCATCACCATACTTGTCCAGGATGCCACTGAAATCAATTTCCAGTGAGGATGGCTCTTCAAGACTTCCCGGGGCAGAGTTGTCCTTCCGAGCGAGCTTGCACCCCCCCAGCTCCTTCGCTAAGTCCAAGCCACCAATCCCTACCCGCTGACGCTTCGACGCCCTTGGGTTCCCCTGCCCTGTCGGCCGTTTGGGGTCCTGAGGTGATTCCTGACGTGAAACATGAAAGCCCGTGTTACGGGAGGATTTGCCCACATTTCTTCTCAGAAACGTCAGCCTTCTCGCTGCCTCGGACCATGGGTTGGCTGCATCTATGCGGTCCATGGCTCATTTAGGCGTGCTACTTTGCATGAAAAGCAAACATTCTCAGGTTGGAGATCTGGAGGTTTTGGAGGTCTAAAGTTACTGCAAGTCCGGCGGGTGACGTGGATGTAAACAGACCAAGCGTTAACTTGAAGTCCTCACAAGTGACCACTAGATACCAGGAGAAGTTTTCGAGTTGATGAATTATACGACAATTGGCTTGGCTTGCAGCTGTTGATGCTTGATGCTTGACGCTTGATGCTTGATATAAAAACGTGACCTTGTCACGATCCGCGATGGTGGTATGAAGGGAGCAGATGGCTTGGGCGTCTGAACTGTCAACATACAGCCACACGCACGGCTATAATTCACCCCCCAAGGCTACGAACCAGCTACCTGTGCGCCCTCAAGTCTGAAGAAGTGTTTACGGTAAATGGATGTAAACAAACTCTCTTAACCAGCCAAATAGTCAAAAATATAGTAAAATTAATAATTCCTGTTGACTTAAATTCACCCTGTCCCTGTCCCCCTTTAGGCCCTTCGGTGGGGCGAGTAGAAGGTCAACAGAGTTGTAGCCTTAAATTAAAGGCTACAATTTATAGTTCATGCAGCCTTGCTGTGCACTAACAGCCCGCCTGACGTGAGGCTGACAATTTTCTTTTTGGCGGGGAGAAATCGAGCCTTCCAGCCTTCCAGCCTTTCAGCCAACTTGCATATAATATTGTATGCTCAACTACCCATATTAGACATTTTTATATGCTCGTCAAGGTTTCGAGTGTATATGAAATGTTCTCCTACGTCCAACCGGACGCGTGGGTTTGCTTACGGCTGCCCTCCGACACCCTCAAAGTCGTCCAAGTGACCCCAAATACGTGAGTGTCTACGATTGGAGTGAGCGCATCACACCTCCACCTCACTGTGTCGCCGTCCAGAAGCTGATTCCGAGTAGCACTATCTCGCTAGGAAAATACGGTGCTTTCCAGAGTAATCTCGTCCTTGGCCGTCCATACCACCTAACCTACGAAATCCAAGATCGCAAAGAGGGCGCGGCACCGTCACTACGTGTTGTCCCAGCATCGGAGATACACGCTGACACCATCGCTGAAGAGGAGGCTGCGGCAAATCCCACATCGGATTCCATAACATTGGGTGGCGATGGCGTGCAGTTTGAGCTTGTCAATGAGACGGGGAAGGTTGTCATGCGCTCGAATCGCGAGACCATCGACGACGCAGCGCGACAAACGATGACTATGGAGGAGATTGAGATCCTCAAGCGCGATGGAACGGATGCCGGCAAAGACCTTATTGCGAAACTCATGCTGTCGCATACAGCGCTTGACGAGAAGACCGCGTTCAGCTTGGCCAAGTACAAGCTGCTGAAGACCAAGAAATATCTGCGCCAGTTCACCATACTCCCGCTCGATGTCCCGATGCTGACGCATTGGCTGGTCGACCAAAAGGATGCTGCCAGGATATTGGAGATACGTAACGAAGTCCTGGCGTTAGTGGGATGCTGGGCAAATGTCCACTTCTCAGGCGATCCATACGGACTACCATCGCCGACCCTCACACCCACTCTCCCCGGCCAGGGCCGCTGGCTCGTAGTCGACGAAATAGGCGGTCTCCTTGTCGCCTCTATGGCTGAGAGGATGGGGATTCTCCACGCACCAGCCGCGTCAGAAGAACCACCCGCACCCACCACAACAACTTCCAAAGACGGAGATGAAGATGACGAATCCTCCCCGCACGACTACCTCTCCCGTCCTCCATCTGGTTCAAATACCATAACCCTCGTCCACGCCAATGCGCAACCCAACATGTCCCTCCTAAAATATTTCGACCACAACCCCGACACCCCGTCGCCCTCGCACCCCCTCACCACGCACCTCCATACCATCTCGTGGCTGCAGCTCCTCGACCCCACCGCCGACACCACCTACAGCACGCCACTCCCCTCTCTCACCCCCGCCGAGCTATCCACCCTCAAATCTGGCAAGCGCGGGCAGTACTACAAAAAGCGCCGGCGCCTCGCACGCGTCTCCGCCATCGTGGACTCTACCCGCGCTGGTTCGTTTCATGGGCTCGCAATCGCAGCCTACATGGACCCTCTCACCATCCTCCCACACCTCATTCCGCTCCTGCGCGGCGGCGCTCCCGTCTGCATCTACTCCCCCAACGTGGAGCCGCTGACACGTCTCGCGGACTGTTATAGCACGAGTCGCCGCGCGGCCTTCGTGGCAGCGCCTCCCGCAGAGGGCGACCTGACGAATTGGGCAGGCAATGAGGATTTCCCGCTTAACCCGACGCTATTACTCGGAGTTGGCGTGCAAACTTCGAGGGTGAGAGAGTGGCAGGTTCTTCCGGGGCGGACGCATCCGCTTATGACGAGTAGAGGTGGAGCGGAGGGGTATGTGTTTACAGGTACGCGGGTGATTCCTGTGGAGGGCAAGGTGGAGGCGCGCGGAAATTATAAGAGGAGGAAGACGGATGGGGGGAAGTCGGGGGAGGTGAGCAGCGTGCAGACTCCTGCGGTTCAGACTCCGGCGGTGCAAACGCCAGATGATATAGAGCAAAATATAGAGGATGTAGTCATGGGACAGGATGTAGATATATAATAGCTCTCCTACTGAGAACAATTGCATCGATCTTTCTACACAATCGTGTTCCGGTCACGAAATTTAATTTGCTTTTGACGCCTCAAACCAACCACAACTGCCAGTTGCACCCTCGCCCTATCCTCTTCACCCTTCACCAGCGCTGTATTCTTTATCCGTTCAATCGCGCCGTAACGCACATCACAGGCTCTTCCCCATAAACTTCCTCTTTGTAAAGCTCAGCCACCATTTACTTGGCCTATCAGACCCATCCTCATAGATCCTTGCCAGCAGCCTCTGCGCCAGCTCCTGGCGGACTTGCATCAGGTATTGTTTCAGAACTTCGGCATCTTGGCGGGAGGCAGGTGCTTCAAACATCTATGTTCTATCAGCACTGTCGCATACTATGGCAGGGAGAAGAAGTGGCGGGCAAGGAAGCATACCTGGTTCAGAGGAAAGCCTGGGTCGCCTGGGATGGAGAAGTTGGTATCGAGCGCGATGTTCTGGACTTCTTTCTGTGCTTCCCTATTCGAAGATAGCAATTAGCAATTGGTCCAATCTAGGCTCCCACGGCCACACAACCGCACCCATCCTGTCCTCCCACAGCCCCAAACGGAAGCAAACATACCTAGCACTCATCGTCGGCCTCACCTTCCCCAAGCACTCGCTCACCCACAAAATCCCATACACAAGCAGGCGGTCCGCATATCCCTGAATCTCGAAGTTTCGGAAGAAGGTGTTGGCACGGAACAGGCCGAGCACCTCGTCAAGCGCATCGTAGGACTCGCTATCTGGTTCTGGCGACTCGGAGGCCGCGAGTGATGGCTCGGCGGGGAGGGCGTACGCTGGGCCGCGGGTGCGCGTGCGGAGGGGGAGGAGGGGGAAGTTGCCGATTAGGCGGGGGGAGGGCTCGGAGTTGAAGATGGAGTTGTAGGCCTGTGGTGAGGGCGGGTGTCAGCAGGGAGGGTGTGGTGGGGGGAACGAGGGGGATTGCGATAAATTGAGGAGAGCAGAGATGTGCGTTGTGATGGGATTGAAGAGTTGTAGTAGGAGTATTGCTTACCGGCATCGTGGTGGTTTGTTGATGCGCATGCGTGTGTGTTGAGGTGGAGGTTGGACCCAGGTTGGCGGGGTGCGCTCGTCGTCATCTGTCGGCGGCTGGACCCGCTATTTATCCGAGAGACGAGTATGAAAGGTAAGAGCCGCGCGCATAATGACAACTTGCTATTGTTAAGAAAGCACAATGAACTACACACTGTATGGAGTACCGCAGTTAATACATGATACGCTTTTCATATACACGTTACTCGTGCATTTATCGTATTAATGATACTATTTACAAATATTACCGCCTGAAATCCCGCTCATCCATATGTCGTCTTTCCTCCATCTGCCTCCTATCTTCCATCATCCTCCTCTCATCTAACTGCCTCCTTTCTTCAAGCTGCATCCGCTCATCCAACTGCCTACGGTCATCCAGCTGTCTCCTCTCATCCATGTGCCTTCGCTCATCCATTTGTCTCCGCTCATCCATTACCCGTCTCCCCTCCATTAACCTCCTCTCCTCCAAGTCCCGCTGATACGCCTCTTCTGTCCTCCGATCAATCACCGGTCCGGGTCCACCGTACCCATCCCTCATCGGCTGCCGCCTAAGCATCGCCTCCTCATCTTGCCTCTGCTGCTGCAGGGTCAGCCTATCCGGCTGTGGCTGCTGTGGCGGTGGCGGTGCATACGGCCCCGGGTGCCGGTCATACGAAACGGGAGTATACGACCTTTGCGCAGCTGGCGCCGGGCTAGGCTGCTGAGCACGATGAGGCGGCAGTTGGCTGTACGAGTGCGGAGCTGCTTGTGGCGGAATCTGCTGGGATTGCACACTGTGTTGTCCGAGGGGAGAAGCCCGAGGTTGAGACGACGAGGCTGGCTGACTGATAAAGCGCGGTGGCTGAAGTGAGTGCTGCTGTGGCGCTTGTTGTTGGTACGGAGGCGACATCGCGGGCCCTGGGTGTTGAGCAGTGCTGTATCCGGATTGCTGCGGGCCCGTTGATGTTGGAGGAGGTCCTTGTTGCTGTCGGGCATCAAAACTGCCGTGTCTTGACCCGTGGTGGGATGTATGAGAGTATCCCATACTGGGAGACGCGGAACGGTGGTTAGATGTACCGAATGCCATTTGACGATGGCTTGGGTGCTGAGGTGGTTGAGATTGCTGGGGAGGCTGCTGAGGTTGTTGGGACTGGTACGGAATTGGCGTCTGCGGCGAGCTGGCTGGAGGCTGCTGATGCTGATGCTGATGTTGCTGTTGCTGCTGCTGCTGCTGCTGCTGTTGCATCATGTATTGCTGCTGGTGGGCATAATACTCGCCACGGTCAGGTGCAGTGGAATCTAATGGAGAGCCGCCATGTTGCCTTGGCTGTGACTGGTTCTGGCTGATAGGAGAATATGCCATCTCATTGTGCCTGATACTAGGTGCTTGTGACGTGGTAGGGGGGCGTGTCGATTGAGGTGGCACCTTTCCGCGAATATCAGTCAATGATGACTCTCGTCGAAGGTGTTGCGTTGGTGGCGGCACTGCATGACGAGGTTGGTACAACGGCTGATGTGGAGCAGGCGAAGGAGAGGGCTTCATTGCCGACTGCGGTTCCGGTTTTGAGACCACTGGCTCGCTTGGTTCATCGTTAAGCAGCGACATAATGCTGGATGTTTTCCGCACAGTCTCTTGTTGACGAATTGCCGCAACAGGCTGTGGCTGTGGAGGTGCTGAGGGAGGTTGCTGGTGCACTGGGGGGGAGTGCTGATGAGGTGGTGGTGCAATTGGGGCTCCTCGAGACGACCCCGGTGATGCCAACGAAGATGGAGTCGGTGGTCCTGAGCTAGCTTTCAAATCACCAAGTGCATTTCGTGATGGTTGGAAGTTTCGTGGCGGGTATTGGCCAATATTTGCACGTCTACTATCCTCACCGCGAACAGGCGACATTGCTTCGGTGCGTGGGTGCATCGGAGGGCCACGTTGTTGCTGATGTTGTGCTATTTGTGCTAGCTGTGGGGGATACTGTTCGAACTGAGTCGTACCCGGCACGTCAGTTTCTTGCTTCATCCTGTATTGTTGCTGGCGAGCTTGCAAGCGTTGCTCCTCTTCCAAACGCAGAGCTTGCTGCCTTTCTGCCTGGGCTTCCTGTGCAACCAGGTGCGACCGTGATGTGGTTCTAGCTTGATCGGAAGCAGGAATTGGTTGAGGAGATGGGTTTGAAGTAGACGCTCGTACAATGGGTCTGTTGGTGTCGCTGTTGAAGTAGCCAAGCGTTGGTCCCCGTGGCGGCCGTTGCTGCTGCATTTGCTGCACAATTTGCTGTGCCTGTGGTAGGTGCTTGCTAGGAGCAGTGACCGACCGGGATGGAGCATTGGACGCCTGGGAAATAGAGCATGCTTGAGCCAGAGGAGCATACCGTGGGCCCCCTGGTTGTGGCGACGGTGCATGCTGCCCAGCCAAGGCATGCGAAGTTTGGGGTTTCTCGTCCTGTTCGAACGTGCCAATTGAACTGCCTGGTCTGCCAATCGGGTTTGTAAACCCATCGTATCGGTTTGGGGGCATTCCTCCAGTGAATAGCATGCCCGTAGATGCCTGCGGAGGCAACTGTCCACCATACATCTCGTCCATATCATCCATAGAAGTAAGGCCAAGGGGCCGCTGAGGCGATCCAGCAGGGCCATCGTATTTTCTTTTGATCGGATGGTTAGTCTGGGCAGGTGGAGGGCCTAAATTATCTCCCTTGGCTCGTTTGTCATCAGCAATTCGAGCCATCTCCTCCAAATCGGATCTCCCGGAGTCGATCTGACGTTGATAGTAATTTTTAACCTATTGTAGGTTGTTAGCAACATTCTAGACTTGGATTCAAATTAAGTAGTGTTATAAACGGTTGCGGTACATACCATAATATGCGTCTTGGAAGCCATCCACTTTGCAATCCCTTGCCAATCAGTCCCATAGTATTCAATGAGCATTGGAAAGTCGTTCTGCTCAGGAACACTCCAATAGCTAGATGTTGGCGCAGCCGTGTTCCGTTGGTTCTGGGGGTCTTGGTTATATGAGGATCCTGCTGGTAACGTCCCAACCTGCTCTGGGGCAGGGTAGCCCTGGGGAACCACATCGTGCCCAGAAGGAATCGGTGCAGCTGGTTTCTCGGCAACGACACTTGGCGTGGCATAGGGAGGATGTATTGGTGCTGGTCCATCCCATGGAGCAATTTGGCCAGTGAATCTGGCAGGCTCAGGCGGTGGAACGATTGGCTGCTGCCATTCCTTAATTATTGGCATGGCATGTGGAACCTTAGTCTCCTGGGTCTTTGGAGCGGCATTAGGAGCGGCGGCCAGGAGCTGGTTATTTTTTGGCTGCTTCGTGGCCTTCTCGCGCGGAGCAGCTGCCTTTCCCTTGCGTTTTCCGGTAGCCGTAGTTTCGCCCTCTTTTGGAGTGGCAGCACCACGCCTCGAAGGTGTTGGTGCTGGAGTGGTATCGGACTCGCTTGGGGCAGCTTCGGCACCACCAAAGACAGGCGCGGCGGCTCTTCTTGGCCGGCGTCGATCGGTTGGGCCCTCGGTAGGCTCTTCTTCGACCTCCTCTCGCCCAAGGGCAACTGTATGCACACTTGTCTTCGGTTTGCGCTTCCTGCCTTTGCCCCTGATTTGCTTTTTCAGTTTTTCTTTGAGCTTGAGCTCATGCTTGACAAGATAATAGTACTGAATGCAATGTTTGTAATTCCGTCCAGGCAATGCTTCTGCGATCTTGCCCCATTGTTTCGGGTAATCCAGCATGGCTTTCTCGAAGTTTTCTCGTTCCCACTCAGTGAAATCAGCAATAGGCGGCAGGACTTCGAACATAGCTAATGCGCGGTCAGATGCAACCAAGTTTGTGTAGTCACCGTATCGGGTGGCTTCTCGATCCTCTATACTCAGCATATCAGGAATGCCGGCCTCCTTTTCGCTAGCGGCCTTCGCCTTGGCAGCGCGATCCTTACGCATGCGCTGCTCGGTCGCCTCAATCTGTGATAGCCTCAGTAGCCTCTCAACGTCACGATCTGTGGCAAATCTGCTCACAGCGCGTCGGCCCTCGGTTCTGTTTTCGGCCGAAGGGGCTGCGCTGGCGGCACGGCTCACTTCTGCCGCTCTATTGGCTTCCCACCTTTCCCGGCACCGAACTGCAAGAGGGTCATCAGATCTGTGAAAGTCGATCCAATCCTTGTACTTTTGCTTGTATATCTGCGAATTCTCTTCGATCTCCCTGTCCCGCATATCGGCCTTCATGGTGAGGCTTGCAACTAGGAGATCCATCACATCAGGATCCGATCCGATCCCTTTCAAGAAACCTGTTTCTAGTTCCCAGGGAGTAGTGACTGCGAAGGGTAAATCTGCGGTTGGGGGAGTCGTCATTCTCTTCCTGACTACTTCAAGCATTGGCTCAGTCATGACGCTGTCTTCAGCTGGCTCGATTTCTTCTGGCTGAGCTATCGGCTTAACGTCCAAAGCAAGGTTTTCCAGCTCGACTAACGGGGTGGAAACCTCGGGAGACTTTTTGGCGATGGGCGGCAAGATGGCAGCGGGCGCCTCAACCTCTGTGCTGATGACAGGGACGTTGTCTAATGCCATTGGAGTTGGCATCTCCGTCGTCTTTACCGGAATACTGTCCTTTGCCTCAACAAGTGACTCCGGAAGCGTGGGTGGAGGAACTGGTGGAGGAACTGGTGACCATAGTTGCGATATGTCGTTGAATGGAATAGAAACTGATTTAAAGATTTCGACGGTGTTCTTAGCAACGCCCTGGCTAAGCTGGGTCTTCACTTTCGAAATCTTATCCTCGAAATAATCATCGTCGATATCGGAGTCAGAAGCCTCATCTTCTGGAGTCACGTAGTTTGTTGGTGGCTTCCAAGTCAGTGTTACGGCCTCTTCCACTTTGGGCGATTCGTCCACTTCGCCCGCCTCCATCAGAGTCGAATCGTCAGCGACGGAAGCTGATGGCTCGCGTTTTTCCACATCATTTGATACATCCTGTGGTTCTGGAGATGGAAGTTTTGGCTGCTCTTCCGCCTTCCTATCAACCGGCGATGTAGTCGCTACATCGGGTTTTGAAGGTGCAGCTATAAATTTTGGGTTAGTCCACTGTATGCTCCCCGGGTATTCTAGGCGCCCGCCATGTGAGGCAGGGGGTCTCTCACTTCGTGGGCCCGTTGGTATTGCGACTGGGGCTGATCCCACCGCCGCTTGCCCACCACCCGCGCCACTGATAACAGATCCAAAAGCAGGTACCTCGGGAGCCTGTGGAGGAGGCGAAGGGTTCTCTCGTGTTTGCGATACTGATATTGAAGAAGTGGGTCTCTGTGGGTATGCCTTGTCCCAAGAATCCGGCGGGCGATCCTGTCGAGGCCGATCGCCGCGCTCCGGTGAGCGGCTGCGTCGTCCCCGAGGCTCGCCACGGCCATCAAAGTACATGCCACGACCCCTCCCAGCCCGAGGCTCCCAGTCGTCACGACCACGCCCGCGACCCCTTACAGCATCACGGGAATCATTCCGAACAGGTGACCGCGGTCTCCCCCTAGGCGAGCTGGGGCGAATCTTCGTTGCGCGGCCACCCCGAAAGCTGTCGCGCCTGTCTCGGTCGAGCCTATCTCGGTCCTCCCATTCCCTGTCGTGGCTCCTCTCGTCACGAAATGGCGGTGGCGGCCCTCTATCGTCTCGCCTGTCGCGAAAGTCGCGATCGATGTCGCGTGGGCCTCTATCCCGGCTATCATCTCGCCATCCACGTCCTCGTCCTCGTCCACGGCCTCTGAAGTCGCCGGAGAAGCTGTTGACGCGTGGTCCGCTGGGGATATTGTCGCCAAGAGCCTTTGGACCTCGAGGGGGTTCCCGACTTGGGAAGTCTCTCATCGATCCACGACTCGAATCTCGGTAGTTGTCGCGAGGCGAGAAATTGCTATTGCTTCGACTGTCGAGACCCGGGCGATAGTTGTTTTCTACTCCACGGGCTGGCCCATTAAATTGTCCCCCATCGCGCTGGTCGCTGTGGCGAGCTGGTGATCTGTCGCGAGGAGAGCGCCGAGAGTCGCCAGCCGAATCAGGCTGCGCATATCGAGACCTAAGGCGGACGTTGTCAGAGTCTGGCGCATACACAGACATAATGAGGAACCTACATTCATATTTAGGGGCGATGGCCCGGATGTGTTTAAGACCAGGGCGACCAGACCGCGGCAGTTGAAGCTGGGGTGAAGTGACTTGGCTTTCGGTACCTGAACGGTACTCTCGAGATGGGTTAAGTGTAATATAGACAGCCAAACGCCTCAAATCTCCTGAAGTTACAAATAAGACAAGCCGATAAGGGATAATACAGGCGCGGCGATGGTTGTTGATGGGCGTCACAGGAACAGAAGTCGTTGTTGACGGCAGTAGGAGCAATTGAAGATGGACTTGTATACATCGTCCAGCGTTTGATCTCGAACGGCTGTTGACTAGATCATATTGGGTTAGCACCATGAATCCATGCAGAACTTGCATGTTGTGGTCGCTGGTGGTTGCATGGTTGCCGCAACAGGCGG
Organism: Pseudogymnoascus sp. BL308; assembly: GCA_001630595.1. Classification (NCBI taxonomy): domain Eukaryota; kingdom Fungi; phylum Ascomycota; class Leotiomycetes; order Thelebolales; family Thelebolaceae; genus Pseudogymnoascus; species Pseudogymnoascus sp. BL308. The sequence goes on from LMYD01000721.1 coordinate 82,201, forward strand.
CCGCTAGCGCCTGCGGGTATTGTTGACTCCGGGCTCCGTTCGCCGATTAAGCGCGATAAAGATTTATATCGGCCAAGTCATTATTTCGATATCAGTCACTACCAGTCAACGAGCAAGGCCTAAGGATACCTGAGACGCCTCCCTAGATCTCAGTATTTCTGATTTCTGCATACTTGCTGAAGGTTTAATATTGCCCTGTTTTCCTTGAGTTCTCGGGCCTTTTCTTCACCGTTTCTTATTTAAAGCTTTCGTCATTTTTAGAGGGGCAACGTGGGGTAATTCGACACCACTCTCAAAGCTTCTCACCTTCTCAGCATCCAGGATACCGTTCGTCACTACACCTTCAACATAATACTTCATGGGAGGAAATATTTGAATTCTATATTCCTATATCCATTCAGACTTCCCTCGCAGAAGCCATGGAGATCAATGGAGGCGGGGCAGTACCGGAGTCGGTGGCCGCGGCGGTTCTAGTGAAATCTGAGGAGATGCCGGCTGGCTCCAAGCAGGTAGAGGAACTAGACTTCAACGCTTTGGCTGGCAGCAAAATTACTGTGGAAGACCTCATCGCAGGAATGACCAACATGGGTTTCCAGGCAAGCTCTGTCGGCGAAGCAGTCAAAATTATTAATGATATGGTAAGCAATACTGCTCTCCCCTCTTCGTTACCCCCCTGATCATCCGATAGAGAGAATGGCGCGACCCTGAGACGTCCGATAAAACGACAATCTTCCTTGGATACACATCCAACCTCATTTCCTCCGGCCTTCGAGGCACACTCCGGTATCTCGTACAGCACAACCATGTCTCGGCGATCGTCACCACGGCCGGCGGCATTGAAGAGGACTTTATTAAATGTCTCGGAAAGACCTACATGGGTGCCTTTTCGACCCCTGGAGCCGAGCTCCGCGCCAAAGGCCTAAACAGAATTGGGAACCTTCTTGTTCCCAATGCCAACTACTGTGCCTTCGAAGACTGGGTCGTGCCAATCCTCGATGCCATGCTGTCGGAACAAGAAGCTGCCAAGGGAACCGAAGCGGAATTCCACTGGACACCGTCAAAAGTCATACATCGCTTGGGAAAGGAGATCAACAACGAGGAAAGCGTTTATTACTGGGCCTACAAGAACAACATCCCTGTGTTTTGTCCGGCGCTCACTGACGGCAGCCTGGGCGATATGCTGTATTTCCACACGTTCAAATCATCGCCGGCACAATTGCGCATTGATATAGTCGAGGATATCCGCCGCATCAACACTATCGCTGTGCGCGCGAAGAGGGCGGGCATGGTGATTCTGGGGGGTGGTGTTGTAAAGCACCATATTGCGAATGCGTGTCTGATGCGCAATGGTGCTGAGAGCGCCGTGTATATTAACACGGCGCAGGAGTTTGATGGAAGTGATGCGGGAGCAAGGCCAGATGAGGCAGTTAGTTGGGGAAAGATCAAGGTGGATGCTGCAAGTGTAAAGGTATGATATACTCAATACTTGAAAAGACTATACGCTGACCAAGACCAGGTGTACTGTGAAGCAACAGCCGTTTTCCCCATGATCGTCGCAGCTACGTTTGCAAAACCAGGGAGCAAAGACTCTGCACAAAAAGTAGAATTAAATACAATATGAACTCCATAGGGTTTAATAATAAAAATACAATACAGCTCGCCATTCTCAAGAACCGTTTCATTATACAGCTCATAGTGAGCTCCTCGCCCGATTAGCAGCAAGTTTTGCCTCGTGCTTGGCATTTAACGCATCCGCCCTCCGCCGTGAACGCTCGTTGCGCCGGCCTTTCAAAACAGCTGAGCCACGGTCCCCAGCCGGCCTTCTGCCCGATCACACAAAACTCGCGCCACTCTTTAATTAACTCCTCCAAGTCCACCTCTTCAGCTTCTTCCAGCTCCTCTCCATCCTCCCCATCTTCCGTCTCCAAGTCCAACTCGACTCCCGCCGCTTCAGCATCTTCGGCTGAAGCCCACGTCTCCGCGCAGATATCTCCACGCACGTACGTCACGCTCTTCCGCGCTTGCGGAAAACGTAGTTGCCCGATCTCGAACAAGCCGTATGGGCCAACATACCAAGTGTTACGGCCGTCGGGAGACTCGAGTAAATTGACGGCGGACATAGTCTGCCTGATACAGTCAATGCACACGTCATTGCAGCTGTCACAGAGTGAAGTAGGCAAGACGGGTATGTCCATGTAACAGCTGTCGGAGAGGTAGGCTTCGGCGACTTGCTCCGAGGCGGCTTCCGATATACCTGCGGGTGAAGGTCCAACCTCGACCTCTCTTGGGGCTTTTTCATGACCAGTGTCCGTGTAGCTTGCCTTGGTTGTCGATGGCATGGATGGTGCGGCGCGTGATCGTTTCGGCCGTTTCGTCTTCGCCGGCTTAGGGGGGGAAGAGGCCGGTTCAGGGGCCATCCTCACTACCGGCTTCCTAGCCCGCATCGAGCGGCGTGAACCATCTTCGGTGAAGCTGCAGAAGAAGTCGGTCTCTGGAAACCCTTTGTCCGGGGCGAGTTCGGCGGCCAAGTTCCTCACTAGGTGCCTAGCGGGTTTCGGAGATTTAGGCTGGGTGGGAACTTTGTCGGCCGCTGGGATTGGTTTGTTTGGATCCTGGGTTATAGGTGATCGTAGGCCATTTGCTGGGTTCTGTGAGGTGTTCATGGCGTGTTCGATGTCTGAAATGGGTGTGCAAGATCTTAAGAGTCGAAGAAGCTTTTGCTGATCACAGTGCTTGAAATCTTAGAAAGCAGTGATAGAGTTGCAGGAATGAAAGTGAGATCTTAAGCAATACTGTTCTATTATGCTAGCATAAACACTGTGGATTTGGAACTAGTTGTTGGCACTTTCAACAACACTAGATTAGTTGTAGCCTCTTTAGCATTACTAGACTAACGCTACAGGACATATTATGGGGTGCAGGAACGTTCCACTTATTACAGAAATCAATGAAACCACAACTGTGTAGCGGCTGGCGACGAATACCAAATCCAGCTCTCTGATAGTAGAGCTAATGGTGTCTATGCGTCGACTTGGGACAAGTTGAGGTTCTCCAGGAGATATGATATATATTTCATCGATGCCAGCGACCCCACACTGCGGCCAGCCACGCGGAGCACCCGGTCAAACTTAAAATACAATAGTTCAAAGCTTATTTCTATTACCAAGCAAAACTACTCGTAGTCCATCCGCAGTGTCTCCCTCAGCTCCCGTGGGATAATATATGGCCTCTCTATTGGCACAAGTCTCCTGTCGACGAGGTCTTGGAGGTCCAGTTCCTTCTCGCGATCAACCACCTCCTTCAGCCTAGTCGCCATTTCCGTCACATCCTCGATACTCTCGATCCACTCCTCAGACCATTTCTTACTAATATCTTTCGAGATCCCAATCTGAATACTCCGATAGGGCAGCTGTCCCAACGCAGGGTCCCGTTCCGGATCCCACTGCACGCGCACTGCCCTCGCCCTATCCTCGTCGCTCAGGGCACCGCCCCCACAAACTACCGCGAGACTCAAGAGTTCCTGGAAATTTGTATGTGTCACCTTGAGGGCGAGGATGTGCGACTGTCGCGCGTCTTTGGTTGCGTAGCCTGACCGGTACATCATCCACGCCCAGCTCGGCTTGATCCAGGTCATGCGCTGGAGGGAAAAGTCTGGAGAAGCTGACAGTTTTTGCCCTTTCACTGCCGCTTTGGCGATTGATGCGGAGTAGGCTTGGTAGACTGTGATTGTATCGTCGTCGTACTGCGCGCGAATCTCGCGGTGGGGAACCTTTGGTTTTACTTGCTCAGGCATGTTGGAGCTCATGTAAGGTGATATTTTTCTTGTGCACTATTATTATATTTGAGGGCATCCATGATCCGCCTCTTTATATAGTTTGCCTTGACTCAGTGTTGAGGCTTGGTTTAGTTTGGTGATGCTCAGCCCCTTCACGCCGGTGAGAGTCATCAGGCGAATCAAGGAATTTACCAAGTCTGATTTGTGGAAAGATTCGCAATAGAATCAGCATAGGCCCAAAGCTGTTATGTTAGGAGTTAAATAGTAAATTTAAAACTATTCCAGTTATTATGCACGAATGATAAATAGGAAATGATGCAGTCGTGGTTCTGAGAAAGATATCACGTGATGTGCCAATCCAGCCTCGCAGATGAGGCTACAACCTTGTTTTTTGACGACAAACCTTCTGTCCCTGAGCAAGAACACGGCAATTGCAGCTTTCAACCATCTGGCGCGACAAGTCCGAAGCGCTGACAATCTCCCACAATGTCCTCTCTATATAACCTCGAGCCGCAGCCCACGGCCTCATGCATCCTGCACACCACGAACGGCGATATCTCCCTAGAGCTTTGGGCCCAACAGGTCCCCCTCACATGCCACAACTTCCTGCAACACTGCCTCGATGGGTACTACGACAACACGATCTTCCACCGCCTGGTGCCAGGGTTCATTCTACAGGGTGGTGACCCGACTGGTACAGGATCGGGCGGGGAGTCGATATACGATGGCGGGGCGTTCGGTGAGCCGCGACCGCCAGAGGGGAATGGTATCTGGCCGATGGAGGAGCGCAAGGGCAAGAATGCTGGAGCGCATGGGGCAGGGTTTAAAGACGAGTTTCACAGTCGGTTGAAGTACAATCGGAGGGGTTTGCTGGGGATGGCCAACGAAGGGCCCGATACGAATGGAAGTCAGTTCTTCTTGACACTGGAGAACACGCCCGAGCTGCAGGGAAAGAACACCCTTTTTGGAAGGGTTGTGGGGGATACTATATACAACTTGGCGAAAATTGGAGAGGCAGAGGTGGAGGATAATAGGCCGATTTATCCTGTGACGCTTACGAGCGTTGAGGTACTGGAGAACCCGTTCAAGGACATGGTTGCAAGGTCACGTACAGCAGCGCCTACAATATCCGAAAAACCAGCACCCAAGCCTAAGAAGAGGAAGCCCACAAAACAGCTCCTCAGTTTCGGCGCCGATGAAGAAGAAGGGGACGAGGCGCCCGTGCTGAAGAAGGCCAAATTCGACACCCGCATCGTCATGGACGCCGAACCCACAGCAGCCCCGAAGAGCTCTGAACCAAAACCAGAGAAGAAGGCAGAGAAGAAATCACAGAAAATAATCAAGAAGCCTATATCCCTCGAGTCGTCACCCGAGCCATCACCAGCCCCGAAATCGCTCCCCTCGCGGCCCTCGAAACCCGTCACCCGCGAGCCCTCCTCCTCCCCGGAGCCAGTCCAGAAGGTATCTTCTCTCCTCGATCGCACCAACGCGCAGATTGCCGAGCTCAAGGCCTCGATGAAACGCACAGTCACTGCAGCCCCCGTGGCTGCTCCCAAGAAATCCGCACTCGAGTCTATGATCCCCTCGACTTCGATCCGGGGGCGGAAGCGCAAGCCCGGTGGAGGTGGCGCCGCGTCCGACCAGCAGGCTCTCGATATACTGAAGGCATTTCAGGCGAAGCTTGATAGCGCGGGCCCGGAGAAGGAGGTAGAGAGCTCGACGCCCCTGGTGGATGTGGAGAGCAAAGAAGCTGAGGGTGATGGGGATGAGGAGGCTGCGCTGTGCGATTTGCATTTCATTGCCGAGTGCCAGTCTTGCAAGTCGTGGGCTGCGCAGGCCGAGGGTGCTGATGCGGAGGATGACGAAGACGGGGCGTGGATGTCGCATGCGCTATCATTCCAGGCGGATAAACTGGGGAAGGACCTAAGCTATCGGAAAAAGGCGGAGGAGGAGTTGGTGGTTATCGATCCTAGGGAGAAGGCGAGGACTCTGAAGGAGGAGAAGAAGGCGATGAGAGATGCGAGGAGTGGAGGGGGAAGTAGGGCGTGGGATGCGGCGAAGAATGAGAAGATGTCGAGGGCCGCGGGGTTAGCGGGGAGGGGGGCGAAGTGATAGAATAATCTAGAGACTGTCAATCGATGGGTTTTCGCCCACGGGTATTATTTAAACTGCTGCAGTGGAGTGCTGCGCTTTCGAAACACCGTCATTGATAACACGGCACATTAGACAAAGTAAGGTGAACTTTTTTGTTCCTGCTCTAAATTCAACCAGCTGTGAAGTTGTACCCAGGGCAGTTAAAACTCATCAACCCCACTGCAAGGGACACACTCCAAGTGACACTGTGCCACTCCGTTCACGCTTCAAACAACAAAGCCATATATTAGAATAAATCTAGGGACAGAAGCTTCATTATTCACACTCGAAACTTGAAGCTTGGTACAAGACAGTGATATATACTATTCCTCTGTCAATCTCTAACAACCATAACCACAACCCCATTCAATCCTGTCAGACAACGATCCCATGTCTATTCCATCCATATTAATTGCAGGGTGTTATAAATCTTCAAGCTTTTACGTTTTAGGGCAACTTCTCTTTCACGAAGTTTTCACATACAGTGAACTCTTCACATACTACGAACACCTCACATACCACGAAGTTATCACATGCAACACAACCTTCACACGTCACGAACAATTCACTTACCACGCAGTGTCGGCTACTACAAGCGTGTTTGCGTACCAAAGCCATAACCTCTCCCATCCCGACTAAGGCCGCCCCTTTCCCAAATCACCCAAGCCGCATCGCCGTCTTTACCAAGCACACTTCCGGACCTACCAGATTCACCTCCTCCTTTGCTGAAAGCATCCACCTTCCAAATAGGCCAGACACAATGGCTTGCCCAGATGCACAGTCATCGGCCTATTTCCACACCAGGTATTGCTTGTACCCGCTTCCCCACAAGCACAAACTAACACGCGCTCCAGCATCTGCAGAACCCTCTGCGACACAATCGACGATCTCATCTGTGCTGGCCGCATCGAGCCACAGCTTGGTGCTAAAATTCTCAGAAAATTTGTGCCGAGTTTCGAAAAGGCATTTGCTGAGAATGTGAAGGCGGTTGTGAGCATGAAGGTACAATTCTCCATTCCCCTTCCAAAGCACAAGCTACGCGAAATTTGTATCCACAGAATAACATCACTGTCACACATGCTGACATTGCAGATACAGGGCCGAATGAAGTACTACCGCAACTATGAGAACAAGTGGTGGTGGGTTGTGCGCGACTGTACGGTCAAGCTTGGGACTGGGGTTAAGGCGGAGACGATTCACGTGGACAAGCTGCGAATTGTGGGATATCCGACTGCGAATGTACCAAATGGGAAGAAAGGAGGTGTTTTGGAGCCAGCTGGGCGGAAGATCAAGCGGGAGACGAAGCAAGAGATCAAACAGGAGATCAAGCAGGAAATGGAATAGATATACTACGGGAGATGGAATGGTGGGGGTTTGACGGAAATGGTGCAGAAGGGATGAAAGAAAGAAGGCATTGGCTGGACACCTATGTTTAGGGGATGAGGCTCTAGATGGATGCATGGGTAGCTGCATAATCACAGGCGGTTCCTGATAGTTTGCATGGCATTGATTCTATGGCTTATTATTACTGAATACAAGCCAGGTAATGATCGAAACTACACTGATATTATACAATTTTGCGAACTTCTATCCGAATCCATATATTTATGTGGTGACATGTAGAAGAGTCTTCGCCCCATTTAAGTTATAAGTTTTCGACTCCCAGAAAGTGCCTTATAATAAACTGAGGCCGCCTATAGAGATTAACAGACACCACCTTCACACGTAGCTATAGGTTTAATCATAGATGCTCTCACAACCGTCACTATACGCAATTAAACCGAATATCATCGCATTTATCACATTAATGGTTCACCATGGGAGTATATGAAGAGTAACAGGGGTATCCCATTTTCATCCAGTTTCATCCAATCATATTGGCATATTATTTTAGAGTTCCCACCCACGCTGGTGTCAAATGGGACGGTCCATTCCGGAGTGGCACTAGCCATCATCCTAGCCAATGACCGTCCTTAATTCTCGGCGACGTAAGCCCCGCTTTTTCTAGCCAATATCTATGGGACGCAGCAAGACTCGGTGCACTGAGGGAGTCCTGATCTGGGTATCAAGGGGTCTCTTCTTAAGGGCCGCTTATTGGCTGGGCCGTAGGTGCGGCTGTAATCCAGCCTCAAGCTTCGGTGAGCGATCTAAGTTTTTGTTGTCTGACCCTGGACGCGGTATAACGACGGATACTGTGATGTCGATGGCGCATCGAGGCTGAGGACAGGGATTATGGGACGTACTGATCGTTCTGTTATGCTTGCTCCTCACAGACACCTCAACCATCACCAGCGTCACAAACATTTACGTGGGGTTTGGACAGTATCCGCTACAGCGTCGCCCAATACAAGAATGGCTCAAAGGGCGGCGGTGTCCTCGGGTCCCTAGGCGTACGTGTGCAACTGCGTGTACATTCAATACCACGCATACTGACATACCGCAGGCTGCGATTGCATCGTTCATCGATTGGGAACAGCTCGGCCAGCTACGGCATACGACGGACAAGATTGGCAGCCTTTCTCCTAGGTCAACAGCTGTTATGGACGCAGTGGCCCTCGGGTTCTCTGTCAGTATTGCTGTGGTAATTGTCCGCTCCGACCAAAAGGTCGCAGATATAGTTGACGAATACGGCGGTCCGACAGACATGGACCGCCGAGCTGCAACGGCATTGCTTGCTACAACAGCGTAATACCTGGCTTGTTCTCTTCCCTTTAAGTGAATACTGCTAATACACATGCGTGCAGCGGCTTTCGCGTCGCCTTCTTCGTCTTCGGCGGATTTGTCGAGACAGGTCGGTTTATAGCCCGTCGAAGGCGGATTCGGCGCGACGTTGAGGATCAGCGGCGAATGGATGGGGCGGCTTTGATGTAGTGTGCGTCACGGGGGACCTACCCCGTCGGTCCACCTACTCCAGACCGGACCGCGGTCCGGTCTGGTCCCAAATTCTTAGACCGCGGTCTGGTCCGGTCTGA